>JAFVLL020023465.1:0-31680 GCA_021397915.2 Tor tambroides | reverse complement strand
TATATATACATATATATATATATATATATATATATATATATATATATATAAACAAAAAACGAAAGTTTATTTTAAAATCTAAAATAAAAAAAAAACTGTGTGTGAATTAAATGTTACATTGTTTAGGTAATGTAATTATGTAATTGATGTATAAAAATGATGTATGCATGCAACAAATTCAATATAAATACTGTAAAATATTTAATATATTTAGCAAATAACAATTCATTTAATATTCAATATTTATATATATTTATATAAAAATAGTAATAAAATAAAATGAAATATATTTTGTTAGTATAATATAAGCTTATCATACTAAAATGTTTGATACATAATATATTAATTATACCAATAGTTAAATTATATTTATATATCAATTACTTTAGATTATATCAATATATTTAATATTAAATCTTGTATTTATATTTTGAAATGTTTTACACATTTTATTTATGCTTATTTAAATAAGAAAGCTTATTTAAGCTTATTTAAAACAGTCACTATTTATTATAGTGTATATTTCTGTAATTTATAAATCATACAGGATTTTTATTTTCACAGTATAGTTTGTTTGTGTTTGTGTGTGTGTGTATTGGTTTATTGTTTGTTGTTGTGACAGATTCTGGTACAGTATGTCATCTATATTACCCATGAGCCTCTTCTCTGTGAAGTATTGTGGGGTCAGAGCGTGTTCGTTTAGCATTGCGTCTGATTTATCTAGAAAGTCGTGTGTTTTTTGTAACCTGTGCTTCCACGGGTCCCTCAGACGATTCCAGGGGCCGCGCGACCCTCGTCCCGCGTGTGGGAGCGCCTGCGTGCGCAGCACAAACATCTTTGGGAATTAGCAGGTCAGGGCACCATCTGGATGATGCGAGCTAATGGAGCCATGCAATTACGCTTGACTTTGAGTGGACGAGCCGCTAATGCTAATGTCGTGAGGCATTAGCACTGGATGTGTTTACAGGTAGATGTTGCCTATTAGTTTTAACGATCAACAGCGACGTAACACGACCCAGGCTGTTGACCAAACCGTGAGGTTAATGACTAGAAGTGACAGCAGCGTGTTGACGGTTTCTTCTCAGTCGAGTGGGGACTCAGAAACGGTCTCTTGGAGCTAGCAAACAAGTTGAGGTGTGTGGTGGGATGCTAACGTTCACGTGCCGTACCCTTGAACGAGTCTCTGCGCTTAAATTAGCTGTGCAAATCGCTAATGTGAGTAATGGAATTGCATGTTGAGGGCGCAAATAAATGATTTAATGCAAATCTTGAGCATCACTCCTAATGCCAATTAAGCTAACCGGTTTTAGCCGTAAATGATTTTATTACATTAGTACGCAGCTCTGACTGCATTAGTGACAGTTTAATCAGTCAGTAATCAAATTAGCGCGAGTGACAGACGGGAGAAGGAACGTGCGTGTCTCTGATGAGCACCTAAAGATCACACCTGCAAACCTCACCAGGGAAATCCACATCCTCACGCTTTAACATGATTCAAGAGCCGAAAGACTGTGGCAGAACAGACTGTTTCTGAAGGAAAGTATCATTCGGTGGTTGTTGACTACACTTACACAACCTAAAAAGTGGTATCATGTCTGTTCTGATTGGAAAAAAATAAACGTGTGAAAATTCAATCGGTCATTACCTGGCATTCATTACTTTTCATTACTTAGTCCTGCAAAATCATTACTTAGCACTGCAAAATAATAAATAAATGGTTTTGTTAAAAAAAAAAAAAATGGTTTTGTAAAATCCGGATCCTGAAGCAAAACCAGTTCAAAAAAAAAAAAACCAAATCAGTGCAATCAGTGTTTGTGCCAGAGTTATTTTCTGTTAAAACCATAAGAAAACATTAAATTTAAATTAATTAAATTAAAAAAAATATATATAACTCTTTTTTTTTTTTTCTGTTTGATTTTCATTTTAGTGTATAAATTAATTTCAGCAATCAAAATGTATGTGTTGTTAAACCTTCATGATTTTAATTAACAACAATTTAACAATTTATTAAAAATGTAACAATTTTTAGGGCCCTATGAAATTTTGTATTTAACTAGTTTTATTTTATTTTCCATTATATATATATATATATATATATATATATATATATATATATATATATATATATATATGTGTGTGTGTGTGTATATATATATATATATGTATATATATATATATATATATATATATATATATATATATATATATATATATATATATATATATATATATATGTATATGTGTGTATATATAATTTATTCAGATTAATAGGTTCCTATGATTTTTTTTATTTTTTTCCTTCAGAAATTCTGTGGTGTATGTATTAATTTTATGAGTTTGTGAGTTATTATAAATGTATTAAATAATGCATTAATTCTAATACTAGGAGTAGGAATTCTAATACTGATACTAATCATTTAAATAATTACAATAATAAATATATATATATATATATATATATATATATATATATATATATATATATATATATATATTTTAGTGGTGTCAAAATTAGCGCGTTAACGCATGCAATTAATTTTTTCTGATTAACGCATTAAAAATATTTAACGCAATTAACGCAGGGGCGGGGCTAGGGTTGGCCACCCCATTCACAACTGCTGCCTCTGTCTCTTTTTTCTTGACAAGGATTGCGTTTATTTAGATGCAGAACGTCTTTATGACCACATCAAACGGGAGACGTTTCAGACGCGCTCTAACTTCGCCTCCGCACCAGGCGCGAGTCAAACGAGCGCGGAAAAGATACTGTGCTCGTAGCGCGCGCTCTTCAAATACACGCACAAAGGTGTCGGGGCGCTGTAGCCTGTATCATTTCATATCAAGCAGCGAAAGAAACTACGTGCGTGCAATGTCCTAGTTATGCCGTCAGTTAAGGCATGAAGTTACCAAAAAGGCGATTAAAGCTGCCTTAAAACTGTGTGCATGCATGCAATATGTTATATATGCGTCATATTTAAGAACATGTCTCTGAAATGGTTTAAAAACTGTCCTGAGGCACCCCAGCACTGTCTCCCTCATCTAAAACACCCGATTCAACTCGTCCGCTCATTAGTAGAGACTTTAAGACCTGAAGGGGGTCAGAAAAGGTAAAGAGAGTTGCATGTCAGATCTGCGTCACGTTCAGCAGCAGCAGCTTTTAAAGCAATAGCAGGCAAATAAGCTAATAACCAGCTGCTGTGATGTCTATTAATGCAAGAACCAAAGAAAAAAAGGAAATCAATCACTTTTATAGCTTTAAGGGGTTCATCTATATTTAATTTAGAATTTAGTGTTTGGTAAGTATTCATTTTCTGTATATTTCTGCTGAAGGGCACAAGTAGCTAAATATGTCATTTATTATAATAGGTTCATGTGGTGATTGTTTTAAGTTCACTTAAATTAGAAGTCTAATAAATGTTAAAATTGATAGCTCTCAATTATACTGTAATGCTGACTGGCTACAGTCAATGGTTAAATATTCAGGGGAAAAAACTATTTTATAGAGACGTCAGTAGTATTGATATCAGTGATGCTGGCCTTCAATCATAAAGATGCCATTAAAGAAATATTAAAAATATACTGTCTTTATGTTGTTTGTACATTGTACATTTGAAGATTGAATGCGAAATTATTGCAATATAAAAGTGTATTTAATAACTTTAATGTTAGGTGGAATTAATCGCGATTAATTTTAGAAAAATGTGCGATTTAATTAGTTAATTTTTTTTTAATCGATTGACAGCACTAGTATATATGTGTGTATATATGTGTGTATATATATATACATATATATATATAGAGAGAGAGAGCTTACTAAACTTCTGTGATGTCTGTTGTAATTTTCTGAATTAATGATTTAACACAAATTTATAATCAAAAATTTGGTAGTGAAATGAAGGCATGAAACATTTAACAATTAATCTTTCAAAATCTAATCAAATGAAAATTTGGCCATTCCCTTAATAATTTGTTTATTTGTTTTAATGCAGACAGAGATTTACTGTTAAAATTAAAACATAGAAGAAAACTTGCGATTAATGCTTAAGTTGTAATAATTTTATTGCTATTATTACTACTTTGAAAAATCCATTCTTCTGCAATAGTAAAAAAATTCTATCATGATTTCTTGTCATGAAATTAAACCAGACTTTTATTTTGGCAGGTTGCTGGGAGGATTGTTGATTTTCTGTGTGTATATATTATGATGATATTTTTATCAAATGAAATGATGAAATGCTCATGAAGTTCAGAGCAGCTCTGGAGGTGAAGTTTATGTCCTCATAGTCAGACAGCAAACGTTGAAAACAGCGAGCATCACATCTGCTTGGGTTTGTGTAGTAAACGAAACAGAATATACAGACTTCATATTTAAATAGTATTTTTTCATTTTAATATTCACAGACACTAGTTCATATGGTGATTGGATTATGTGTACAGCCCTACTTTTGATATATTCATCCAAATTTAGCCAAATTCCATGATATTCTGTGTTTTACAGAAAATTATATATATATTTTTAAATGCATTCCGCAATTCTATTCTGCATTTTCCAAATAGTGGAAGTCATAGAGCACTAAAATTGACTCTAATAGTCTTAGGAAAAAGTGCCAGAACTGTCGATTTTGTCTCCTTAAAAAAAGTCCCAGGATTGATTGTAAAACAAATATCAGATGCAGTTTCTTATTAAATCAAAGCATCATTACTGTTGCACGTTTTTAAGTGCGGCTCATCATTGCGCTGTAAACTCGTCAGATCTTCAGTGTCTCATCTACAAAGTGTTTTAAAAACCGCCACAGGCCTGACAAAATGACTCCTGTCACGATTAGACTAATAATCACAGCTGAATAAAGTGGGTCTGGTTTTGAGGTTGTTGTTCTTGTGGTGTGAAAGTGGAGCAGTGTGTCTCACAGAGCTTGATGAATCTCAGTCAGTCGCCCAGAGCCCTTCTTTAGATTCTCTGTTTCAATCTTTCATTGGCACTGGAGTTTATTGGTTGTGGAGCGCGTGCATGTGTGCGCTTGCGTTTTCGCCCAACGGCTGTGACGCGCTTTAAAGATGCAGTGTCTGATGAATGGAGCTGAGTGTTTCAGACGGAGGACTGCAAACGCACTCATCTCAAACTCATAACGGTGTTTTACAACATCGCCACAGAATTTTCACTGGTTCAAGTTGCTCATTACCTTTTTGTTAGTATTTGGACACAAGTCACAATTAAAATGTCAGAATTTACTAATTATGAGTCACATTAAGCAGTGTTACATCCGCGTCATGTTCAGCAGTGGCAGCTCTTAAATTAATAGCAGCCAAATAACCTAATAACCAGCTGCTATAATGTCTGTTAATCAAAGAACAATAGAAAAAAAGGAGGAAATCAATAACTTCTATAACTTTAAGCTTTAATTTACGTAAGAATAATTGACGACGGGCCGTTGAATTATTAGAAAAATAATGCACACCCGAGGTGGTGATGCACCTCGGGTGTGCATTATTTTTCTAATAATTCAAAGGTCCGGAGTCAATTATTCCGCTTATACTAAGGTTACCACACCTCAAGACATCGATCAGGTAGGTGATCTATTTCAAGGGATTCGTCCGGTTTTTGTACTTAAATCGCTATTGCGAGTAGGATTATTTCTTCCGCATCTCATCCATCGCCTCCGTTGCTAATTCCAAAACGTAATTTTAGACCTAGTAACTGAGGCTTGAGCCGTTGATAGCAGACAAATGCAGCTAATAACTAAGTTATGAGAGAGAGAGAGAGATTGAGCGTGTGTGAATTAGCCTAAATTACCTCTCTGAGTCTGTCTCTCATCAGTGTTCGGCGTCCCTACTAGTGAAACTTTAAGTTAATTTTCCTCACAAACAGTGCCGCTGTTACCTCGCTTCGCTTGTGAGAAACGTCATGTACTTTTAAGTTGCTAAACTATTTACTGACAAAGTCGTCAGAGCAGCGCTAACATCATTAGCGCGTATGTTTTCATGTGTGTAAACTGTGTGTGTCTGTAAGGGAGAGAGAGCGGGAGAAATAGAGTATGTGCTTTGCGTACATAATAAAATGTAATTTTTTGGCAAAACATGGAAATGATCTGTCGTTTATATCCCATTGCTTACTATATTTATGTGTTTGGCCAGTGTCGTTGTGGGTTTTGGTTATTTTGCTGTTGTAAGACCTTTTGAAATAACTGAAATCATTTGGCGCAGTGATATGGAACTGTAATGCGGTCGAGAGCTGCCTGGAACTACGTTCGCAGTGCGTTTCCCTGAAAATAATTGCACGGTTTAGATTAGAACGTTCGTCAGCCAATCAGATTCAAGCATTCAACGGCCCTGTAGTGTAACTCTATTTAATTTAGAATTTAGTGTTTGGTAACTTTATTCAATTATTTTCTTCTTGCTGAAGGGCACAGTTTATTTGAAGATGGTTTTAAGTTCACTTAAATTAGAAGTTATTTTTTAAAGTCTAATAAATGTTAAAATTGATAGCTCTCAATATACTGTATAATATAGTGTAATGTTTAATGGCTGTAGTCGATGGTTAAATATTAGGGGAAAAAATCAATAGAGGCATCAGTTGGTATCAGTGACACTGGCCTTCAGTCTTAAAATTGGCATTAAACAAATATTAAAAAAATACTTTTTCTACATTCATTTGAAGTTTGAATGTGAAATTGTTGCAATATAAAAGTATATTTAAAAACTTTAATGTTAGGTGGGATTAATGGTGATTATTCGCAATTAATTTCAGAAAAATGTGCGATTTTTTTTTTTTTTTTTTTTTTAATTGATTGACAGCACTAATTTTCAAATATTTTTGTTTATACAAAATGTATAAAGTATTATTTAATAGTGAACTATGAAAACGCATGCCACTTGACTTGATACTTCATTGTGTTTTAAATAATATTGAATATTTCTGTATAAATTTAATGAAAATACATTTATACTTTTTATGTGTGTCCCCACTATGTGTGTGTATATGTATGTGCTGCCTGTATATATTTAATTAAATAACACTGTTATTATGGTTAACTAAAACTAACATTAAAACAGTTTACATCATCAGTTTAAACATCATCTAATATTATAATATATAACTTGATGTACTAAAATAACTAAAGCTGAAATCAAAATAAATGAAAACTATATAGACATATATGAAAAACAAAAACAACTAAAAATGACAAAACAAACAATACAATTATACAATTACTAAACTTTAACTATAAAATGAAAATAAATATAAATAATTAAATTAAAAAATGAAATGTATAAAAATTGTGAAGAAAAAAAATGATTAAATAATTAAATTAAAATCATAATTATTATTTTTGAAACACAAAGTATACTTTTGTTAGAAATACTCACCAACTCAAAGTCATTGTATAATTCACTCGCTGCTGCTGTTAGACCAGATATAAAGCAGCTGCCGTAATGCTCCAACACTTCATGAGCTTTGATATTGTAATGGAGTACTGCTGTATTTTTAGTAACGAAATGAGTGTTTGAGGGTGTTTCATATCTCCAGTGTGTTTTTTTTTCTCTCTCTAATTAACTGTTGCTTCTTCCTCTGACAACTCCACGGGCTAATGAGGACGTTCAGAGGAAAGAAGTAATAAAGCGCTGCTGTCTTTGTCTCTGTTTGTCCAAACTCACGTTGGCTTCCGTCAGTGTTGTCTGTTGAGTCAAGGATTATTACTGCTCATATAGTCAGTGTAAGTGATGAGATGGAAGTCTGAAGAGTTTGTTTTCCGGACATGAATGGTTCCTCACATCATGAGTCTTGTTGTTGAAGTGAGCAAACACTCCTGCACTGTCCCCGTTTCAGTGTGCTGAAGGAGCGTTTCTGCAGTGAGAAATGCATTAGCTGCTCTTTCTGCACTTCGCTTACACAAATGAGTCCAGACTGCTTTCAGACCAGTTGTGAAGCTACTGGAGTTTCTTTCGCCACTGTAGCATCTGCTTAAGCTCATTGATGGTTGATTACATTTGGTCTTAAGAGACCCCTTTTAGCCTTTGACTTTTTGCATATAAATTACTAACCTGGCCTCACTATTTACATTTATATAGACGCTAAATTACTGATGGTTTCTCCCCACTATCAAAAAGATGCTACACAGATCACCTCTCTGGTCTCCCCCATCAAACTTCAAACGCATTCCGAAGAGGAGTGAACGACCCCCTCCCGGGCCAGGCACCAACGGCCTGACTAGACCAGTGGTCTTCACAAAATACAAATACACATCACACACACACACATAGACATTTTCTTTATTTAGGCCATAGTTAAGCCATTATAAATGTATCTGGTATATTCATGTGTTTTAGGTATATTCCCCTATTATATTAACCTAGTTATAAACCTTTACCTGTATTAGTTAGACTTTAAACACCTATATTCAAGTGTTTGAGTGTATTTCTGCTTTAACGTCGTCTAGGAGTAACTTTCTTGGTATCAAAATGATCTTCTTTTTATTCCTTGAACAATGTTGTATACTATGTAATCATGAAATGCATCATACAATTTTTACTATGTTTTGGAGTAAAACTGCACAGAATTTCCAGATCAGCAATAAAATGCAAATGGGCCATAAACGGAGACAAAGAAAGTTTCTCCCGCTGAAAAATTCATGCCTCTGATTGGCCACTCCACCCAAAAAGTGGGTGCGGCTATGAACTATCAAAAGTTCCGAACTCCGACTAATCGGGGCTCAAAACCTTTCTCCTTGAGACAGACACGCTCCAAATCGCTCCTCTTGAGTTTTAACCTTCCGGCAGTTTTGACCAAGTAACTTTGTGGACTAGCTGTGGACTTTCCTACCTTCAGAAGAACCAGAGGAAAATCTTCAGATTACTCCTAAAGAAATCATCCAGAACCTTTTGTCTACGCAAAACCAATGCAAGTAATCGTTTACAAACATTTAGATGCGTGTTTAAGTTTGAACCCCTTTTAAGGTGAATTTGCTTCTTTGATGATTCTCATTTCGGTTATGGTTGAATACTGTGAAATACTGCCATTCTTTTGCTCTTCTCTCTCTCTCTCTCTTCCTTACTTTCTTTCATTCTGTGTATATATATATATATATATATATATTGCCTAGTTTAGTTGTATGTTAGCTATAGTTTCATTTATTAAATCGCTTATATTCACAATTGATTGTCTCTGTGTTCTGCTCACGATTCAAAGTCACTGAATGTTGCTCTTTGCTACATGCTAAACTACTGCTAGTAGCCTACTGTATAAGTAGGAAAGCTATTCTTCCTTGGCCAGGTAAATAATCTTTCCTAGAATTGATAAATAATTATATTGTCTGCTCGGTGGACGGACAGATCAAATAATTGTAATATCGAATCTGCTACAGTTAATTCTAAAATCTAATCTAAATATTTATTATTAATTATAACCAGTTATAATTAATGATAAATATTCCCCTTTTGAGCTAATTTGCTACACCACTCCAGAATTAATTTTTTTCTGCTTTCTCAGTTGGCTTGAATAGATTACAACACAATTCTTGAACATTTTGAACCTAATCTCATTCCAGTTCACTATATCACGCAACTGATGAATGTTTGATTAAGTGTTTTTTTTAAGCTAACATCATTACATGCATTTTATTACACAGTTCATTTAATTGTTAATTACTTTTTTTAGTCATAATTATATTTTTATTTTTATGTAGTTTGTTTGTTTTTGTTTGTTTTGTTTTTGTTTGTTTATTTTTGTTTTGTTTGTTTGGTCGTTTAGATTTGCATGTAGTAGCATTTATTTATTTATTTATTTATTTATTTATTTAGCTTTTTGGTCCTTAAGATTTGCATCTAGTAGCCTTTATTTATTAGTTTATTCAGTTTCTTTTATTTATATTTTTGCATGTGTGGAGTCTATCCATTCATCGCATCTGATCGCAGTAACAAAATTAATTAATTTATAATTCATTTATAATTTATAATATTTTTTTATTTATAATTCAGTTTATTTATATATTTAGCTTATTTGTGCCTTTTAAATTTGCATCTAGTAGCATTTATTTATTTCATTTATTTGGTCCTTTAGATTTGCATGGCCATTTTATTTCTTTATTTATTTATTCAGTTTATTCAGTTATATTTTTGCTTGTGTGGAGTCGCAGTAACAAAATTATTTATATTTCAGTTTATTTATAATATCCATTTCTTTGGATTTTCATCAATTTATTTACTTATGTATTTTACTTTTTATTTTTAGAATTTTTTGCTTGTTGTTGGAGGTTTTTGCATTAATTGCTTCTGGTAGCCATAACAATTTTATTTATTTATTTATTTACATCTTTTGTTTGAACAACATTTTTTTTTTTTTTTTTTGAGTGAAAGGAAAACCCCTGTAGTGTGAGTGTAGAGATGTCCGGTCTGAGTGAATAAACCCCTGACCCTCCAGATCAGCCTGGCAACAGGCCCTGCTCCGCCTCTGCTCACTGGGACAAAGAAACGGCTGAAAATCAATGTACAGCATCTCAATTAATCTGGCGGCGGGTCGTTGATTGATAAACAACCTCGTCTCTTTAAAAGCCCTGAGCAGTTCATCACCAAACACAAACATTCATGTGCTGTGGCATCTTCAATTATATTAATTAATAAAATATATATTTATTTGTTTTGGAGGTTTTAGAGGACTTAACTATTTTATTTATTTATGCACTCATTCCTTTGAATTTGCATCCTGATTATGGTGCTAATGATCAAAGTAATAATTATTTGTGACAGATATGCATCCCTCCCATGGTGGTTTGCATTATGCATGTGAACTGAGTGTTTTTATGATTAAATTCAAACAGTGAGAGAAATATTAAAAGATGCACAGTAGTTTATTTCACTGTAAGTGCAGACAATGTTTCCTTGCTTGTTTCCTTTTATTCTAGTTTTTTTGTGGTGAAAGAGGGAAGCAGAGAGTGAAGGACGACAGAATAGGTTCATTGCAACTTTAATAACGCGTGTCTTCGAGTAAATGAACCGTTCTCTGCTACACTAACACACACGCACACACAGTCCAAGTTAGTGTTATTTGTGTTTTCACTCACTGTGGTGAGATGAGCTGTAATGTACTAATCAAAACCCTGTATCACTTCACTTACATTCTGATTCTTTCATTGTGTGATTTTATTCTTTATCGGGTTATGAATATCATATGATGATAAATCACTTCATTTTCTCCTTCTTGATGGGTGACTCTTTGCTCATCAACCAGATTTACACAGTTTCCACGACTCAAGGTGCTGGATTTTACCAGTTCAAGTGTTTGTGAAGGACTTTGTAAAAACTGGAATTCATCATATTTTTTGTTTCGTTTTGTTTGTCAACTATAAAAAACCCTGCAGAGAAAATGATGAAATCATTATAATGGAGTAGTTTTTTTGAATATAAATCTATACTTGCATAAATGTGGTGGTGTTGGTTTCAGATCAGCCCACCCTTAAATATCACAAGTGATTCAGAGTGTCATTTTACCATGTCAGTCAGACTCTTCCTGTCTGTGCAGTGTGCAGTTATTGGTCAGAATATGATGTGAAGCAGGATTATTATTGTCAACTAATGCCGACTTCACACTGCACGATTTTCAAAGTTCATGCTGCACGACTATCTGGGGTAGCATTCTGTTGCTGCTGTGTTGACGTTGCATGATGGATCAGCGACAGGAGGTACACACTGGATGACTTTACAATGGGAAGAATTGACAACAACTCTGTCTGGTCCAGGGGTGCCAAGTCCGCGGAATTGTTGCCGCAGGTTGTTTTTCATGTGGTTTGAAGCAACCCCAATAATGTTATATTCATCCCCTGGAATGCAAATTTTACCAGGGGAACCCTGTCAAAACACATGCATTTTACCCCCTGAAATGCGATTGGGCTAGTTTTGAGTTGCAGTTGGGTGGGTTTTGTTGTGAAAACCTGGCAACCCTGGTCTGGTCCATAAACTACGTTTCATATAACTCCTCCTCGAACTTCCCGCTGCTCTGCATCTTGCTCTCTCATTGGCTGTAGGTCATTGCCGATGTATTTTTCAGTCAGTACTCATTTCACACAGCAGGATTTTGAACCACTGACAGGTCCAGATATGCCAAATATTTCATGGCCATCGGCGATGAAGGCAGCATTTCTTGTTTTTATTTAGTTTAGCTTGAAGTGCTTAAATAACTAAAACTAATAAATGAAAGATAGATGGATGGATGGACAGATAGATGGATAGATAGATAGAAATAGATAGACGTTCTTCTGTATTCCTTTGTATTTATATGGACTGAAAGGAAAATAGACTATTATTCAAATTATTTGAGACTGTATTTTCACAAGACATCTGTCGGTTTTTCAAGACCTGATTTGTTGCAACTTCAGTTCAGATCGCAAATCATTCATGAGAGTGTGTGTGTGTGGCGGCTCTGGAGGTCAGCATTGCCCTAAGTGATTAGTGAGCTCCAGCCAAACACACACACACACACACACACACAGAGAGAGAGAGTCACTGCTACAGGCATCGACAAGCTCACTCATCCTTCTCTCTTTCTCTGTCTGTCTGTGTCTCTCTCTCTCTCCCTAGCGTTTAATTGCAATGTTAATATTTGATGCAGTCGGTGCAGAAGGTTGTGGAGTTTGCAGTAAGAGACACAAAACTACAGACATGTCACATGAAACAACACAAACCATCTCAAAATCAACCTCAAACCCAGCGACTTAAACAGAACACACAACACCCGCAAGACTCACAAATAACAGCAGAAATACCTATGAAAGCTGTGTTTGCAGTCACTGTGACGTTTCATCCATTTCTTCTGCAGATTAATCTTTGTGTTCATAATACATTACATGTGCACAGATTTTCTTTACATGTTGATGTTATAGTGCACTGAAAAAAACTGGGTGTAGGATTTACTTTTTTTCGCTCAGAAATTGAGTCATTTCATAAAAAAAATTACAAAGAAAATGCACATATTGCACTGAATTAAATGTGAAATTTTGAAGCAGAAAAAATATTTTTTACAAATATTATTATTATAGTTTTGTTTTAAGTCGCTGTGCGGGAGGCTCTTGACCGATCACCTGTGCTGATTAGGACTTCCTCTCTTCAGCACGTGGGTGAGAGACGCGCTCTGTGTGTTTGTGTTGATCTAGTGTGGTTTGTTTGTGCGATCATGATTGATATGAGCAGGTGGATTTGTGCTTGACTTGATGACATCACTCTTCCCCCAGCATTCAGTCACAGTCCAAGTGCGACGGAGCAGGTGTGTCGCATTCAGTTTAGTGCAGTGTTGTGTGTGTTGTTGTGATGCTGTTTGTTGAGCCTGAGAGAAACAACAGGTGTGATTCGTAAAGTTGCAGCAGGAGATCATCACCTGTCGCCCACTGAGCAAATGACTCTTGTGATTGGCATTAGAGCTGGATGAATGCTTGTGTTCAGCTCATGCAGCATCAGTGCTTTTTACTGTTCTGCACTCGCTGTAGAATCAGACTAGAGTCTGAAAATATAGTCAGACTAGAGTGAGACATTCAGATTAGAGAAACTAGAGACAGTGGATCAGAGTCATAGAAGAATCAGTTTTGAAGAAGCAGACTAAAGTCAAAGAATCAGACTTGTGTCGGATTTAGTTTATAGAATCAGATAATCAAATTAGAGACAGAGCATCAGAGTCAGAGAATCAAACTAGTCTTGAAGAATTAAATTAGTGTCAGAGATTTATAGTCAAAGAATCAGAGTCGAAGAATCAAGCTAGGGTGAGAGATTTTAAGATGAAGAATTGGACTAGAGTTGAAGAATTGGACTTGTGTCAGAGGTTTCATTTAGAGAATCGGAGAATCAAATTATAGAATAAAACTAGAGGCAGAGAATCGGAGTCAGAAAAAATGCAATCAAAGAACCAAACTAGAGTCGAAGAAATGGACCAGAGTTAAAGAATCAAACAAGTGTCAGTGATTCAGATTACCCAATCAGAATCAAACTTGAGATTCAAACTACAAACAGAGAATCAGATTTAGAGAAGAATTATAGTCAAAGAATTGAACTGGAGATAGAGAATCACAGTCAGAAGAATTGAAGTCAAAGAATCAGAATCAGAGATTCAGGCTCAAACAGTCGCACTAAATAATCGGACTAGTGTCAAAGAAACAGATTAGAGAATCAAAGTAATGACAGAGATTCAGAGTCTAACAATCAAACTAGAGTTAAAGAATCAAATATACTAATATCCTTCGACAATGAATCCAAATGATTTTAGTAGAATCAAAAAATCTAACTGGAGTCAGAGATTCAGGGCCCTATTTTAACGATCTAAGCGCATGGTCTAAAGCGCACGGTGCAGGTGCACTTAGGGCGTGTCTGAATCCACTTTTGCTAGTATAACAACGGGAAAAACGGTCGACGCTCCCGGCGCGTGGTCTAAAAGGGTTGACCCTATTCTCTTAATGAGTAATGGGTGTTTTTGGGCATAACATGCAATAAACCAATCAGAGTCTCATCTCCCATTCCCTTTAAGAGTGAGTTGCGCTCGTGCCATGGCGGATTCGCTATTTAAACGGTAGGATTTTAAGGCGCACAGAGTGAACGTGTCTCCAGAGAGCAAACAGATCTGCTCATGTGCGAGCAAATAGGTAGGCTAATTCTGATACACGCAATGACTGTATTACAATTATGACATGTATGACATTTTTATATTTATGTAGCCTACACAATAATATTCTATATATTCTAATCCTTTAATTTTTAAATCCCTGTGTGTAATAAGCAAAGTGAACACGCATTGTGGACCGGCCAGAGGCGCATTTTCTACTAACGCGCTCTTTAAATAACAAAAAAAAATAAATTGCGCCATTGACTTTAGACCAGGTTTGAGTTGGTCTATGGCGCAGTCTATTTTCAGTTCCTCAAAATAGCAATGCGCCTGAACACACCTCTTTTTTATACCAGCACGCCCATGGGCGCACAAATGGGCGCAAATGCATTTGCTATTTAAACAACGCATGCAGGACAGGAAAATGAGAACTGCGTCGGGCAGAAACTAGCAAAAACACTTGCATCACGCCTTGCACCGCATTGCGCTGGGTGTATGATAGGGCCCTCTGACTAGTATTAGAGATTCAGATTAGAGAATCAGTAAATTAAATTACAGAATCAAACTATGGCCAGAGAGGAATCAAACTAGAGGTGTCAGAGATTCAGACTAGAGTTAGAAAATCCCATTAGAGAATCAAATTAGGATCAAAGACTCAAATTAGATCCAGTGAGCAAAACTGGCATCTAGAATCAAAGAATCAATTTTGATGCAAAGAATAAAGCTGATGTTAGAGATTCAGACTGTCAAACAATCAGATTAAAGAATCAAACTAGATCCAGAGAATCAAACTGGAGTCGGAGAATCAGAATCAGGGAATCAGACTAGAGTGAAAGAATCAGCTTGTCTAGATTTGTCTTCAGTCTGATCACAGGTGTGAATCCTTCAGCTTAACTGGACACATAAAACAACATGTTTATTTATTATATTTATTCATAGCAGCAGTGAGACAGAGAGAGTGAGATAAACTGAGATGAGTGCAGATCTGGACCGAATATATCCTGTTACATGTGTTTTTTTTTTTTTCCTCTTGTAGTCTAATTATCATTTCTAATAATATTCCTCAGAGGTCTAAGAGAGATACTAGAAAGAAAAAAATGACCACAGATAAAAATCCAATTAAATGAGTCAATGGCTTGGAGAAGATGAGCAGCAGTGAAGTCAGATGATATAACTGTGTGTGTGTGTGTGTGTGTGTGTGTGTGTGAGGAGACGGGCAGCGTTTCTCTCTCTCTCTGTGGTTTGTAGGGTTCATTTTGAAAGTGTGTCCTGTAGGCAGATATTGATGACCTGTTTTTAAGATGTGCTGACGCAGCAGTGATACTACAGCATCTCCTCATGTACTTCTCACTCACACTCTCTCTCTGTTTCTCTTTATATAAATGGATTGAACTGACTTTAGGGACGATCCATATGATAACGCATCTAGGTCACATTTCATCCCAGCAATCTGAAAGAAAAAGTAATACAACATTATTAATAAAGTACAGCCTAGATTTTTACAGCCTAGATTTTTATTTTTTTATTATTATTATTTTTATTTATTTATTTTTTGCATTGTGACATTTAAACTCATTTTCATGCAAAATCTGATTTTTTTTTTTTAACTTTTCTTGCAGTGTTGCTTTTTTTTTTTTTTTTTAAGTGATTCTCATTAGATTCTCTTTACTGTAATGCAGTATTTTTTTCCACTGCTTTTTTTTTTCTGTTACAGTACAAAATAATTTTGTTACAGCTAGCATAAATGCAAAACAAAAACAAATATGGTTATTATGCATAAATCTTTATAATTTAAATGTTTTGTTATTCACATATAAATATTTTTGCATTACAATTAATGAAAAATTAACTTAAATGTGCTTAATTGTCATTAAAATAATGTTGTGATACAAAAAGCTTAATGGCCCTTGAACTAGTTTTCTTTCTAAATAAAATATTAGAGAATATTTTTGTTGTTGTTCACCTTATGTTAATGGGTGATATTTGGATGTTATGTTTGTGTGTATGTGTGTGTGTGTGTGTGTGTGTGTGTGTGTATGTATGTATGTGTATATATATATATATATATATATATATATATATATATATATATATATAAACAAAAAAAGAAAGTGTATTTTAAAATCTAAAATTTAAAAAAACTGTATGTGTGTGAATTAAAGGTGCCACAGAATGGAAAACTGAATTTACCTTGGCATAGCTGAATAATAAGAGTTCTGTACATGGACATGACATACAGTGAGAAAAATAATCTCCTGAAAAATATATTTTGTTCTGTTCACATAACAGTATTATTATTATTTTTTTACATTAATGCAAAAAAAAAGAGGTAAATATACTTAATTGTCATGATTAATGTCATAATGCAATAAATAATAAAGTTCTTAAATTAATTTTCTTGCAAAATATATAGTGTAATGTGTCATTTTTGTTCACATTACAGTAATGGGAATAGATTTTCAAATAAAAATGTATTAAATATATTTTTTCCACATTACAGTAGTGGAAGTAAGTTTTTTTTTGTGCATTAAATGAATGTATTTTTTTTATTAAATGTCATAAAATCATAATTGCCTTTAATAGACTAAATAAATTGTCTTGCAAAATATATGCAGAATATAACATTTCTTTCTGCTGAAATATGAGCCGTATGCAGTGGTTCCCAGCACATGTAAGAGAGACAGATTAACGGTTTGCTGTTTTAATGACATACTGTATATGACAGAGAAAGAGAAACAGCTCCGTCCTCAATCTTTATATGTTCTCGCGTGTTTCATGTTGTTTGTGGTGGTTGTCGGGTTTCATATGGCATATCTTGAGAGGATTGTGGGTAGAGCCTGTTCACTCACATCCGCCATCAATACTGTCATCAGAGAAAACCCCCTCGCTCGCTCGCTCACTCTCGCTCTCCCTCTCCCCGCTGGAGGCTGCTGTTATCCTGGTTCAGACTCAGTCTTAAAGTAAAGCTGCTGTGAGAAGAGAGCAAAGGAAGGAGTAAAAGAGTATCAGGCACACTGACGTCGCTTCTCAAGGTGCTTCCTGAAAAAACGGCTGACTTCTAGACCTCCGAACATCAGAAAAGTCAGAAGCGGCATCTAGGAGGAGAGGAGGAGACGTTAGGAGAGAAGTGTGGAGGAGACGGGAGGAGAATCCAGCTGTCCTGAACTCAAAAGAGACAGAGGTTTTTGCGACTGAAATTATGATGTACTTTTGGGTGAGTATGAAGAGCGTGGCATGTGCTGCATGACTGTGATACATTCAGGAGAAACGCACTGGTGTACTGGTGATGTTCACGTACACTGCGCTTGTGTTACTCGTGTTTGGTCAACTGTGAACTATTCGCTTCTCTTCCGCTCCGGACAGGGAGTTTATGATGAATGATATTGCTCAGAGGAGAATTCAACTTTGTCCAAAATTTGTCAGGAGACATAAACAGATGTAAACGAGTCATCCAGTAAGAGTACAGAGCTATAAAATGAATGCGGAGAGTGTCTTAAATCATTTGATGAGAAATGTTTCATATTGTTGGAGTTTGAGACCCTATTGAGATTTCTTTTGAAACTACACATGAAAAGCAGCTGACTCTGTTTGGTCCCCATTAATCTCATTGGTGACTTGAAGAAACATTTGAGACCTCATTGAGATCTCATTTGTGATTTTTCTTTTCTATAGGTGATTTAGGACAGTGTATTTATAGCTCAGAGATTGCTCTGTCATAGCTTAGGGAACTTAATGTTTCTCTTGGTATCAGCATCATCTCATATGTTTCTTCTGAAATCAAAAAGGACTCCATTCAGTCTCATTGATGTCTTGGAGAAACATTTGAGACCTCATTGAGATCTCATTTGTGATTATTGCTCAGAGATTGCTCTTTTATAGCTCAGGAAGCTTCATGTGTTTCTTGGTTTCAGCATTATCTCAGATGTTTCTCCTATACTCAAAGGAAATAAAAATTAAGATCCCTTCTGAAACTCAAGAGGAGATTTTCAGACTTTTTCAGTCTCATTTATGTCTTGACGAAACATCAGTGAGAACTTGTTTGTGATTTTTCTGTTCTGTGAGCAATTTAGGGAAATGTTGTTGCTCGAATGTTGCTCTTTCATAGCTCAGGGAATTAAGTATGTTTCTCGGTATCAACATTATCTCAAATGTTTCTCTTGAAATCAAAAGAAATACAATTTCAGATCTCCTTTGAAACTCTGGAGGAGACATGTGAGATCTCTAAAGCAGGTGACTCAATCTCTCTGCTGTCTTGGAGAAACATCTGAGGCTTCATTGAGATCTCCTTTGTGGTTTTTCTTTTCTATAGATGATTTAGGGAAATACTAATCTCTTCTCAAACTCTTGAGTATCTCAGTTGTTTCTCCTAAACAGCAATGAGAACGAAAGGATAGAGAGTTCTGTTGAGGAGATCTGGTTTGATTTTTTTTTTTTTTTTTTTTCATTCCTCCAAAAAGTGCATTGAGTTCATCTCTGAGCTCAATAGAGCCATCATATTTCTCAGATGTGTTTTGTTTAGTCACAGTGAACATGAGTTCATTTTTGTTTGGTTTGCTGTAGTTCACGTCCAGTGGGCTGGATTATATGACTGAGTGAAATGATCCTGTATGGTCAGAGATGTTCACTGATGATCCAGTGCCACACCATGAACATGAGTGCTGAGTTCGTAGAATCAGGAGAATGGTCCCGTAAACCTCCTGCGCTGTATTTTATAGTGTTTGTAGTGTTCAGGCTCTGTGCTGCTTTTTATGGTCTGCGTGTTTAACAGGGCTTTTCTGCAAATCCTGCACACTGATTCTGACCCAGTGAGTCCATCCCACTCTTCCCTGCACTTCAGCTCTTTCATTTGGACTCAGAAAGAGAGAGATTTTGTGTGTGTGTGTGTTGAAAAATTACAATTGTTGTGTTTCATGCATTCAGCGTTTTAGGTAGTTATTAAATGCAAGACTTTATTAGTTTATTAGTGGTGTTTAAGTGTCACTATTATTACTCACTGGTGTTTGTGATGTGATCAGATCTTTAGCACTTAGTCTTAAAGTTGTGTGTGCCATCCTGTGTGTTTATTAAGTGATCAGATGCACCATTTTCACAGTACCTTTCACATTTCATGCGCCACTGACGTTTTCCACAGAAAATGTAAAAATCCTGTTTCTGAAATGCATTGTCGTCACAAAATACGGCTCACTCTCTGTAATGATTTGCACTTTACAATCAAAGCCTTTTACATTTAGACTGGCAAATGATGGATTGATCATTATTTTAAAAACATTTGGCATTCTCACAAAGCTTTGTTGATTAAGTTTATTGATTTTAATTGCAGTGAAAACACAAACAACACAAATGTGTGAAAGTTGTTTCTTGACCCAAAGAATCTTTTTCTTCCTCTTCACTAGTGTTTAAAATCATCCAGGATGCATTTTCTCGATTGTATCTGAAATATTCTGATCAGTTCTAGTTACTAAATTTTAACCCTCTATTAGTAGCATCACTATTACTCAGAGTTAGTTTTAGAGATGTGATCAAAACTCTAAAGCTCTCCATAACAATAGTATGTTGATTACAAATTCATTTCAATGTTTATTGTTTGTTTTTTTATCTTCTGATCAATACGTAAGTTGAATAAGTCGATCAATAAGGTTTTGTAAGAAAACCAACTGATTAACATCATTATTGATCCATCAGTCTAAATGTAGAGCTGAGCTTTCAAAAGTTGTAATGATGTTTCAGAAACAAGATGTGTTTGTTTCAGATCATTTGAATGAAATAAGAAGCTCCAATATAGTCATTTGTGTCACTTTTTGACTACTGAATCATTCCCAGACTTCCGTTTGTGTAATTTCACAGTTTTTGGCACTTTATTGTTATTCTAACGTGTGCTAATTGTGTCCAGCTTCTGGCTGGTCAAGATTTTTGACGATTGCAGTGAAAGAATCTCATTGAGCCTGTAGTGAGAGAGCCAGAGGTGAAGGGTGTACAGGTGTGCGGCGTTACCTGTCTCTCCGGCTGTCCCTGGGGAGCCGGCAGCACTGCAGTGCAGTATGGGAATTGAGCGCATTCGCTCCTCATTAGAATATTTATTCAGGAAACAGATGTTCAGTTTGAGGGCGACACCTTGGGCTCTCTGTCCCCTGCTGTTCTCACACACACACACACACACACACACACACACACACACACACACACACACACAAGCGTATGTGGGCCGGTGGAGGCTCTGAGGGGCTCAAACCCTCTGCAGCAGCATTAATCTCTCTGAATGGAGCTCCATCTGCTGAAGAGAAAACACTCAGGTGATGGAGTCACACGAGACATTACTGAGACAAAACACCAGATCAGATTCAACCCTGATGCGCTGCATTTCATCAGAGAGAGAGAGAGAGAGAGAGAGAGAGAGAGAGATGTGTGGTGTTTGTGTCCTGCTCTGAATGTGATGAATAATTGACGAGAACAGAGGCTTTACTGAGGAACAACAGATGATGGTAATAGAGGAGAAAGAGAGAGGGGCTTCTATCGTTCTATCGTTCTTTCTATTTGTCTGTCTGTCTGCCTATCTATCTATCCATCTATCTATCGATCGATCGATTGTTCGATCGTTCTATCTGTCATTCTATCGTTCTATCGATCTATCAATCTATCTATAGTTGACATGTCTTTCAATTATAGTGTGTCATGTTTGAATATGTGAATGAGATCTGAATGATACGGTGGGTCACCGAAGTTTCTGTAACTGGGATTATGAGATTCCTGGAGATTCCAGGTAAATCTGAAGTGATTCCCGGAGGATGCACCCTAAACACTCCTCATCTATCCTGACCAGAGCAGCGTGTCGTTGGAAAAATCGGCTAGATTCCAGTACAGTTCCAGGCACTGAGGTTAAACACCATTAATTGTCTGTGTTTTTAACATATTGCTTCTTGTTGGTAATTTTTCCCTTCAGGATGTGAGTGGAATGAGATTAGAGGATGATTGTGTTTTGACCGGCGGCTCTGCCCACATCTCGGCTTCCGCACCTGCCTCATATTGATTAACCACTAACAGCAGTTTCTCACTGCGAGATTTTCATATACACGTCCACCGAGAGCGACAGCCGCTCAGGGGAAATCACATTGGAGTTGTGTGCAGAAATTCACCTCTGCGATCGCACCTGCCGTCATTAAATTCTCGTGCATAGGGCAAACCGCAGCAGGCCGGACCGATCTGTACACACCAAGAGAGAGAGAGAGAGATTCGCAGATAGAGTCTAATGTCTGCCAGTCGTCACATCGCTAAAGATATTTATCCGCTGTCCGCCATCTTGGTTTAGGCCCATTAATGTTGAGTCTGGCCCAGCGCTCAGCCCTCCACAGGGACCGATAACATCGACCCGCATTTGATCCATCGGCACAGATTTATCATAATGTGTTACAGTGATTTTAGCAAACACACGAGACAAAGAAGTGGCAGACAAAATGTAGCAGACACCAGTGTCTGATAAATAAAATTAACCCTTGAGAGTCCATTTTAAAAACGTAGTCACAGCCCCTTATAGGACAAATGTCAAAAAATCAAAACAAAACAAGAAACGGTCTTACAACTATTATATCAAAATATTTTTTTTCTGTTTTCAGTCCTGATCAATAACTACCAAAAATGTATACATTTTTCAGTGTTTTAACCCTTTTTTTTTAAACTAAAAAAGTAAAAATCTTGAAGCCTTGCCAACAGAATGAAAGCCTATTAACAAGGAATGCATGATTTTATGCTTAAATGGCATTAGAATTAAATATAGCCATTTTATTGGGCTTCAGTTGGGACATTTTTATCTTTCAGGTCTAGAGTTTTTAACCATTCTTTGTACCTACCCTGAAAAAAATTACTGTGATTTTAACGGTAAAAGACTGTAAAAATGTTACAGTAAAAACCTATTAATTGATTAACGGTAAGGTCCCCTACTATATACATTGAAAAACTTGATTGGACATTACAAAAAGTAATTTTACAGTAGTATATCTTTTTTTGGAAGTGAAAAAGAATGTATAGTTTACAGTGAATAACCGTAAATTGACATTCCCAGAATCCCCTTCATTATAATAACAGTTTCTTCTTAGTTTTTTTTTTCTTATCAGTTCTGTACATTAGGGTTGTATGTTACATCTAATGTTGTTAAATTAATGTTTATTGCATTATTTCAATTTAATGTGTGTTACCATGATGGTGTTTAGTGTTTGTGTGAATAACACTGTGCACCTTCTATATATGTTAATATTTATAAGCTGCTTGTGATGGGCTTTGGTTCATCGTGTGACTTTCTCATCACCACATGCTTTTGGTGTTTATTAGTCTATTGCAAAGGTACAAAACAGATTTAAGTACTTCCAAATGTTGGTATATTAACTGATAGATCAGTTAAGGAAATTATGGTATTTAAATGTAAGTTTAAGTTAAATCCCTAAAATGTTACTCCTGTATTTTTTACGGTAAAATTCTGGCAACCACAGCTGCCAGTTTTTTACTGTAAATTTTACAGAATTTATTTTACAGTGAAGAGTAAACAGATTTATATAAGGAAATGCTCATGCACAGTTTTGACAAAATGTATGCGGTTTTGCATTAGCACAGCCAAAATGATTTAAAAAAAGTTAAGGATACACAAGGGTTAAACGATTATAAAGACAAGTTATCCTAATTATCCTTACTGTGGGATGTTTATATTTTACCAAACAATGTGGAAACTTGGCAGTGGCATATTAATGCAGAATTTAATTGTTTTGAGTGCTGTTTTTATTTGCCTAATTAGCATAGACCAGATAAACAGATCATCATCTTAATGGTTTATGGCCATAACATAAACTAAAAGATATTGACTATTTAATAAAAGGACAAACTCCAGCCTCCTGTTTTGAATAAGAAATAGGAACTAAAAGCAGTTCAGTGGTTTAATATCCTGAAGTCCGGAGTTTCATCTCGACTAATGTGTCTTTAACTATAGTTTCTGGTACTTTACCACAGTCAGCATTTTCAGTGCTTGTTTTTGCCTGCTAGTGTTTGAGTTTTCATGGGTTTGGGGATCTGCTAGTGTTACACGTTTGATGAGGATGCAGATGTGATATAACCATCACAATTATCATATCATATCATATCATATCATAAGTAACAATTAAATTTATCTCATGATCATTTGATAAATCAGTGCAGAAGTTTGAAACTGTTTGATTGCGGCAGAGTTTCCTGAAGAAATTACTGAGGTTTATAGAAGTATATTGACTCTAATTGTGATTTATCCACTTTATTTCAGACTATGTTTGTCTGATTTGTAAACAGTTCTGACTTGAAATCAATCAATCATATATAACATATTATATTTATTTAGATTTTTTTTAAGTATTTACATATTATTTTAGTATTATTTATATATTGTAGCATTATTTTATACTATTGTAGTATTTATTAATTAATATTTACACATTTATTATTTCAATGAGCTTTTATTTATATAATTTCAGTTTTCTTTTTTAATTTTTGTTTTAGTTTTAGTCATTTTGTCATGATGATGATGATTTATTATTATTATTATTATTATTATTATTATTATTATTTGTTTTTAATACTTCTAATAATTTTGTACTTTATTTCAGTTGACAGCCTTCTTTTTCATGAAAATAATTTGATTTTGTTCATTTTAGTTAACATTTCATATATTACGGTGACATCTTGCTGCCATACACATTATTTTTTCCACTCAATGATGTCGTAATAACGAGATGTTATGTCATTAAAATTACATCTTTTCTCGTAATAACAAGGTGTTATGTCATTAAAACGACTTCTTTTCTCATAATAATGCGAAGTTATGTCGTTAAAACAGCATAATTATCTCATTAAAACGACATTTTCTTGTTATAATGAGATGTTATGTCATTAAAAAGGCATCTTTTTCTCGTTAAAATGTCATTTTCTCATAATAATGAAATGTCATCAAAATGACAATTATCTCATTAAAACAACATAATTATCTCGTTAAAAAGACAATTTTCTCATTAAAACATTTTTCTCGTATAATAACGACATAACGTTTTTAACGACATAACATCTCGTTATTATGAGAAAATATGTCGTTTTAACATCATAGTCACCAGGGCTACATTTATTTGATCAAAAATACAGCAAAAACAGGAAAACTGTGAAATATGATGACATTTTCAAACATGTTTTCTATTTGATTATATTGTAAAATGTTATTTATTCCTGTAATGCAGTTTTCATATGTAGACTTCATATCAAAATGTTGCAGATGTTCACAGGGGGTTCCTGTGGCTCAGAGCATTGGAAAGGGGGGAAAGGAAAGGACATGTGGCCAAGTATGGTGACCCATACTCGGAATTTGTGCTCTGTATTTAACCCATCCAAGTGCACACACACAGCAGTGAGTAGTGAACAACACGCACACACACCGTGAACACACCCGGATCAGTGGGCAGCCAATGCTGCGGCGCCCGGGGAGCAGTTGGGGTTTGGTGCCTTGCTCAAGGGTCTCACCTCAAGGGTCTCACCTCAGTCATGGTATTGAGGGTGGAGAGAGCGCTGGATATTCACTTCCCCCGCTGACAATTCCTGCCGGATTTGAGACTCGAACCCGCGACCTTCAGGTTACAAGTCTGACTCTCTATCCATTAGGCCACGACTGCCCCAAAGTCCTGCCCCATTGCGTTAGCAGCGCAAAAGGTCGTGGATTCAATTCCCAGGGAACACACATACTGATAAAAAAATGTATAGCCTGAATGCACTGTAAGTCGCTTTGGATAAAAGCGTCTGCTAAATGCATAAATGTAAATGTTCAGAACGAGCTGTTAGCTCTTTTTGGGCTGAATATTAAGTTTTGAGTTACAGTATATTTTCATATCTCATCAAAGTCTTTTATCTCAAAAGCTGAAAGAGAATATCAATGATTATTTTCCTGGTTTGATCAATTTAAACTTGATGAGTGTGAGTGAGGAGGCTCTGGTATGAGATGTATGATGTTATATCAGCTTCACTGTTTTCCTTCAAAAGCGTTTCGCCATTAAAGGTCATAAAGCTGTTTAATTTGCTTTATATGACGACGCCAGGGGCCAGTAAAGCCCTGTGGTGCTGCACTGACTGTGCGCGCGCGAGCGGAAGGACTGTAAAATGTGAGCACAGAGTGACATTAGTGTTATGGGATATTGACCAATTTTTGGAGAGTTTATGGTGCTAATCAAGGGCCGCGTCCAAGCCGGAGATGAATGTGTGTGTTGTGGCAGAGAGCAGTAGGTCACGGAGGGAGTGTGTGATTTTTTTTTTTTTTTTTTTTTACACAGCACTCTTCATGTGGTGTTTTTTAGGCTGGGACTTTAACGGGTGTAATTTGGAGTCGGTCTGTATGAAGACGTCCCGCGCTGGAGGCTGTCGGTGTATATTTAATTCTTTAATAA
Source organism: Tor tambroides (assembly GCA_021397915.2). Classification (NCBI taxonomy): domain Eukaryota; kingdom Metazoa; phylum Chordata; class Actinopteri; order Cypriniformes; family Cyprinidae; genus Tor; species Tor tambroides. Next base: position 5,682 of record JAFVLL020023465.1, on the reverse strand, counting down.
ACAGCATGTCACATCCCTGAGGAGCTTCTCAAACTACAAGCTGCTGATATTTAAAAATCTTCGCACTTTCCTGCATGGCGTCCTCTAATTAGAGTGCGGTGTGCCTTGGATACTAACGAAGAGTACAGGTGATCCTGCATGCAGTCATCAGTTTGTGAGATGAGTTTTTAGTGAAGGGAACATGAGATTTACAGAGCACTGATACTGATCGAGAACCCACAGACTCATTATTTGCTGTTTTCTCATCAGTTGATGGCAGTTTTGGTGAACTAGGGTACCACAGCCCATCCAGAGTCACTGCTTTGACTCAGTTACAGTTTGGTACATTATAAAAACTTATGAAAACAAAATTATATAAAAAGACAAAACATTCAGAAGTAAATGTTTGGGCAGTTTCTGCTTTGGTTGGTGTTTTTGTGTGTGTGTTGGTGAATTATATTATAGTTGATTTATTTTAGTATCAGCAATTTTCTATATTTCCAGTTTTCATTTTAATTTAGTTTTAGTAATTTTTTTTTGTATTATTTTTAGTATTTGTTTTAATATTTCTATTTAACTTTAACTTGTTTTAGTTTTGGTTTTCAGCTGTCTGACAAAACATAATTTCTAATTGTCTAATTTAAGTTTTTCATCAAAATATTTATCTTTTAATGGAAATACATTTTGTTAGTTGATTTATTTTACTATACATCTGTTTAGATATTATTTTACTATGATTTCTATACTATTTTAGTATTAGTAATATTTAATATTAACACATTTAGGGCCAGTTTTACTAAACAGGGCAAATTACAGGGAGAGCGCAATTCCCAAACAGCGCAGATGGGTGTGGAAATTTCTACGGGTGATTTACTAACAGCGTGCAAAAGAGCACAGATGGAACGTCTTATTTACATATCGACCTACGCAATATACCAAGCGCAGCGCAAATTAGCGTAGTCGCAAATAAAGAAATAATTGTAGCCATTTCAAGTGCAAAATAGTTTAAGACATGCTTTTTTGGTTGTTAAATGGCGCAAAAAACAGTAATATGACGAGTGCAAACGTTAGTAAATCTCGTTGCGTGATTCATTTGAATATTCTCCTCCCATAAATTCTGCGTCTGAAAGGGAAACTCCTACAAATGCATATTCAGTAAGGTCAGGTGCAAAAATAACTGTGTCCACGCCTTTTCAGCGCTAATTCTTCACTGCGCATCTTTAGTAAAACCTCACAGTACTATTTTAACGCCAAAAGACGGTGTGCGCTGGCGCAAACTGTTTGTAAAACTGGCCCTTAATATTTTAATGAGCTTTTAATTTTATATTTTCAGTTTTCTTTTTCATTTTAATTTGTCATTGTCATGGTTTTTAATCTTTATTATTTGTTTTTAATGTTTCTGTTTAGCTTTAAATTAGTTTTGATTTCAGTAATTTTAATGCTTTATATTATTTCATTTTATTTCAGTTATTTCAGTAATTTGTTTAATGAAAAAGGAATTTTGTTCTAGTTCTAGTTAGCATTATTTGGATGTAGTGGTGTATGAGCGCACAATCTGTGCAGATCTGATGAATGTCATAACACAGAGCAGCACGAGTGTTCATATACCTCTGACGGTGAACTCAGTGGCGTCTGTGTGGGTTTTTCATGATGCTGCTGATGCTGCATGATGATATTCATGTGTTTGCAGGAGGATGTTCACTCAATGTGTTTCCTCTAAATCACTTTGCCATTTCCACTCAGATCTTCAGCCGTCCTGAATGTTCCTGTCAGCTGCATCTCTCCAGCACAATACACAGCTCGTTTTAAACCAGTCACTTGGTCTTTCCTTCTTGCACATTAACTTTAACGTTTTGTACCCATAAGGAGGAAACAACATCTAAAAATAGTCTGACGTTAGCGTTTGAGACGTTAAAATGTAAGATGATGGCAGAACAGAGTGTTTGTTTGTGCTGAATGTGTGTGGGTATGCAGATTTACTTGCACCTATTATCTATCTATCTATCTATCTATCTGTCTATCTATGATTTTTTCATCTGTTTGATTACATATATAAATAACCGTTTTAATACAGATGTTTCTGTGTTGTATCTGTGTGTGTGTTTGTGTGTCTTACTGAGTAAATGTGCAGTTGTTTTCTTTTGCTTCTCTTGTACTTCACAAAGCAGAATACAGCAGATGTCTGGTCTTCCTCCTCAACCATGAACAAACACTCTGAGTGACTGTAGTTCACACACACACACACACACACACACACACAAACGCACGGGCTGAGTGAGGGAATGTGTGCTGGGCTGCTTCAGTGTCCTAATGGACAGAGAAGAGAGCTGATATAGAGGGTATATAGTTTCTGTTGTGTAGTGATGTGTCTCAGGGTGTGTCTGAGAGCAGATGGATGAGAAACCGTCTGCTACAAATGGACTCCACACACACACACACTAATGGTAATGAGCACATACTGTTCCATAGACTCACATTGTTTATATATGAAGCTAAATATAATGACTTCAGATTTCAGTAGCTAAGGCTAAATGTAATGTAGATGCTCTATCATAATGGCAATTAACATGAATAATGCTGAAATGTGGTCAAGATGACATTCAGATATGAAATAAAGCAGCAGTACATACACTATTTAGACTTTTGGAAATATTAATCATTATTTATAACTTGTTTTCAACATTTTAAATCAGGGATTCCCAAACTTTTCTGTCAGTGGAAGCCATTTGACCTAAAATGTTCACTTGAAGTACCTCATGAAGTTTTAAGTTCATATTTCAATAATTTCAAAACATTTACATTATTCATTGTTCTGTGATGTCGCTTAATGGTGACATGACATGATTAAATTTTAGAAGTGTTTATTTTCATTTTTAATTTTTATTTTAATATTTTTAATACTTGTGTTATTTCATTTATAAATAAAATGTTATATTTAATTTATATTTATTCATTTATTATTTGTTGTTTATTTCTTTTATAAATACAGTTTATTTTATTTATTTTTCTTTCTTTTTTTTCTCCATTGTTTTCTTTTTTTTTTTTTAGCTGTTCATCAACTCATGAACCCCAAGTGCTAGGAAACCCTGTACTATACTGTAAAAAGTGATTGTTGCTATTAGCTTTTTTAAAATTTAGCGTTAGAATAACCTTCTGTGATTTAACTTCTTAAGATAACTTAAATATCCAAGTTGTCACTCAATACAACTTTAGATTTCAAATTGACTAGACTTAAAAATTCAAAGGCATCTCTAATACTTAATACTATAAGTTGAAACAATATTTTTTTTACAGTGTCAAAAAAGAGGAAAAATGACTTAAAATTTCAAAGGCAGCTTGAATACTTAAGACTGTTGAAACAAAATATATATATATATATATATATATATATATATATATATATATTTACAGTGTATTCAAAAATGAGGAAAAAATAAAAAATAATTAAATGTTTTATTAGTACAGTAACATTTACAGAATACATTGTACATTTGGATAGATGCTGGAGCATTCAATATGGATCTAGTGACAACATCTAAAACAAACATTATTATGCATTTACAGCTAAAGAAACAAATCTGTGGAAAGATAGTTGAAAAAAATCAAAGAAATTGACAAAAAAAACAATCTGAAACCTTTATTAGTAAGGTATACATGCATAACATTTATAAGTATAAAATGTATATTTTTGTAGGTTTAATTAGATGCTGAAATATGCAATATGAACATAGACAACATCTAAAACTTGCGTAATTGCAAGCAGATAAAGAAACATTTTTTTGATCTCTAGAATAAGTCAAAAATAAAAATAATTTAAAAATCTGAAAACTTTTATTAATAAGGTCTTAGTATGTACATTTTCAAGTACAGAACAGAACAAACATAAAACCTAAAAATTATGTATTTACACCTAAAGAAACTTTTAAAAAAATCACGGATCTGTATAAATAAATAAAATATAAAGGCTTTGTAATGAATTTACATGAATATTTGTCTCAAAACTCATGTGAAGCATTCAAGCAGATGCCTTTAGATCAAAAGGCTTTGAAGCATAAATTGGGTCTAATGTGTCTGACTGGCGGTGTACGTCTCATTGCACGCACTCTTTGCAACACACAGTTATTGAGCTAAATAATGACACTATAGTCTTCTGTAAAGCTTGGATTTGCCTCATATTTGATGAATTTTGCATCATTGATTCCGTTATTTTTCTGTCTATTACTGTGAAACTTTAACACAATCTGTATCGTATAAAGCGCTATCGAAATAAAGGTGACTGAACTAGTGAGTAGGCCGCGTCGATGTTCACCGTACAGCAGGGCTGGTCCTTTATCTTTGGGGAGTGAGCGAACAGGAACCTCCCCAGCGTTCACTCCTCAGGCTCATCTCTCCCCTCCTCTGTGAGTAGACGTCTGGCTGTTTGCCTGCTCACTTTTCACGTTCTCTTCCTCCACTGTTGTGTCCTGTATTTCTCCTCATCTTCCATCTCTATTTCTCTCTCTCTCTCTCTTTCTCTGGGAGTGATTAATGGTCCGGCATGTTCTGCTTTTCCCCTGCAGCATCTGCAGTGCAGCACCTCTCACAGTTTCTGTCTGTCTCTCTGCACGTTTCTGTCTGTCTCTCAGGTGATGCCTGTGTTTCTATCAGGTCTCTGTCAGGTCCTGCGGCTCAGTATGGATCAGGAACTTCATCACACACTGTGTTTTTGTTATCTAGGTAGACTTGATGGACCGAATGGCATCAGAAGGTCTTTTTGTGGATTTGGGATGGGACTAGTGTCATGCTTCTGGTTTTGTTGTGAACAATTCTTCTGTGTTTGTTATTCCAAAGAAAATGCTCGGTTTTTATGATCTTCCATCAAAATGTAATCACTTTCTCCATATCTGAAACAGCTTTTTAAAAACAAAGGAAAACGGAGTGTAAAGGGATAGAAAAGAGTGCAGGCTTTCTCGATGCATTTTTTCCAGTTTTTTTTTTTTTTAACTGATATGTATTAAATACAGAATAAAAATGATGAGAGATACTGAAAAAACAAAACAAAAAAAACAAAAACAAGATAGGCTCATTGAAAACGTGTTTACCTACACTCTAAAAAATGCTAGGTTAAATACAACCCAGCGCTGGGTAAAATATGGACAGAACCAGCAATTGGATTGTTTTGACCCAGCGGGTGGGTTACTATCCAGAAGGTTGGGTTAAACATTTAACCCAGCTGCTGTCTCAAAACAACCCAATTGCTGGTTCTGTTCATATTTAACCCCGCATTTTGTAGAGTGTACGTTTTTGCTCCAAAAACTTAAAATTCACTGCAGTTTCCAGGTAAAATGGACACTAGAGGCAGTAAAACACCAACAACTTTATTCCTGTTTACACAAATTATGATTACATATATATTACTCATTTTTGTGCACAATACTATGTTATAACCTCAAAATATTTTCACCATAGTGCATGGTTTGTAAACTAATACATTTTGACATTTACATCACAAAATCTGCTCCATATCTACACAGTAAATTTGCCCGAGTAAAATTTACTCAAATTGAAGAAAATTTTACTCTATGCCAGATAACATTTGGTCCCTCTCTAAAAAGAGTAAAAGTTACTCTTTTGATAGAGTTGTTTTTCCAGAGTTAATTTTGCTCAATTTAGTGTTAATATTTTACTCTTTCCTGTTATATTTGACTCTATTTAGTGTTTTTT
>JAFVLL020023463.1:0-44307 GCA_021397915.2 Tor tambroides | reverse complement strand
AGGTGACTGTGGCATGAAATTGGTTTGTTGGGGAGCGTGGCATTGTGTCAAGTAGCCAAATGTGAAGTCCTTCAGCAAGCAATTGCAGAACACACACACACAAGCAAACCAATGGGTTCCTCATTTTCGAGTCAGCAACATGCCCTGATTCAAACACATTCTCTGTCGCATTCATATTCCAATGTTTGTCAGAACGTCATTACTAAGATGAATGTGGTATAAAGGGCATTACGAATGCCACATACTAAACACTTGCTATGAGTGCGTGGAGGAAACAGTCTGGACCTTTGTTCAGTCCTAATGGGAATGATAAAAGCCACTGACAAATTCTGTGACATGATGCACCATTGATCTTGAAAGCGCTGGGTAATGTCAGAGGACCAACACCAGTGGTGAAAACATGACTGATTTTACTCAACTAGAGGTGTCTTTCCTTTTGAGAGCATCTGCTGCATTACCACTGTTATTCTATAAAAGCTACATGGAAAGAAGTTCATTTTTATGTTCTAATACTCTAATTTATTTTTTAATTCTGAATTTATTGTCTTGTAATTGCAATTTATATTTCACCTATATCTTATATCTGACTTCATATCTCATAACTGCACATTTGTTTCTCTTAATTTGCAACTTCAGTATTTTGATCTCCCAGTATTTTGCACATTTCAGATGTTATCACTATTGTGACTCCGTATCTCCCATTTGTGACTATTTCTCACAATTCTGATTATTTTTCTCACAATTGTGACTTAATATCACACAGTTGTGACTATTTCTCATACGGTAATTCCAACTTTATCTCAAAGTTGCAATTTAATATCTCACAGTTGTGACTGTTTCTCATAATTCTGATTTTATCTCACAATTGCAACTAAATATCTCACAGTTGTGGCTATTTCTCATACAATAATTCCGACTTTATCTTACAATTGCAACTAAATATCTCACAAGTGTGACTATTTCCCATAATTCTGACTTTATCTCACAATTACAATTTCATATCTCACAGTTGTGACTATTTCTCATACAGTAATTCCAAATTTCTCACAGTTACGACTTAATATCTGTTGTGACAATTTCTCATAATTCTGACTTTATCTCATACTTGCGACTTAATATCTCACTGTTGTGACTGTCTCATAATTCTGACTTTATCTCACAATTGCAAATTAATATCTCACAATTGCGACTGTCTCATAATTCTGACTTTATCTCACAATTGCGACTTCATATCTCACAGTTGTGAATATTTCTCACAATTCCAAGTTTCTCACAATTGCAACTTAATATCTCACATTAGTGACTACTTCTCATTATTCTGATTTTCATAATTTCTGACTTCATATCTCACTTACTATTTCTTGTAATTCCGATTTAATATCTTGCAACTACAAATTTATTTTTTGTAATCTGTAACTTATGGTGCCCGGGAGGGAACGTTTTCGGTTCACTTAGTTTTGTTGTGGCCACGAGATATTAATTCGTGGGAACGTCATATTAACTCGTGGGAACGCGATATTATGTCGTGGCCACGAGATCGTTTTGTCGAGGTAACGACATACTTATGTTGAGGGAACAACATCCATTTCTCGTGGCCACATCTTCTTATGTTGAGGGAACGACATATTTTTCTCATGGCCACGAGTTTAATGCGTAAACAAACCTACGTGACCATAGCAACCCGGGATTATCAGAGATGGATTCATTAATATTTTATTTTGAATTAAGAAATTATTATATTAATTATTATAGAAATTATTACATAATTAAATTATTGTATTGACCATAGGCTACTGGACTGTAGACTATTACACGCGAATGTAACCAGCATTCCAATTAAGTTTATCATAAATAAATGTTGCATAAAGTACATAAAATAAACCTACATGAAAACATTTTTATCCATCCCACAGTCTTGCTAGCTGTGTGTGTCCATTAACTGATCGTCTTTTTCCGTAATATTTGTATATTATTATTATTAGCTATTATTATTATTATCATCATTATTATTATTATTAGCCTATTATTATATTTTTATATTTGTTTTTCCCTTCATTTTGATCTCTTTAAATAATGTTCTGACTAGTTTTGTAAATAGCCTAAGCCTACTGTAAATGCTTGACATGCCATTATGCTGACTGGAATTTATAGCCTATTGGAAATGCAGTTGAATTTAACATATATTTAATTTTATTTCTGCAAATTAATAATTATTAATAATATAGCCTACTGCCTAGTGTTTCTTTGAGGAATGAATCATTCACGTAGTTTCATTTGTAAATGAAAACACAACACGCTCATTTATCATCACGCACGGGCATAAATAGCCTACAGTCATAAAGTATTGGCATAATTGTCAGGCGTTTACAGTATTTGCAAAATATATGATAGCAAATACTAGCATAATTATACAGAACGTTAATTAGGTAAAGCGATACACGAATTGAAAGGGGAAATAATAAAATATTATATTTATATGAAATAAATATAAAAATATAGCCCTAACAAGTTAATATAGCCTAATAATAATAATAATAATAATAATAATAATAATAATATATAAATATTAAATGAAATGTTGATAAAATGTTAATAAAAAATGTTAAATGTTAAATAAAAATGTTTTATCCATCTCTGATAATCCCGGGTTGCTATCTTCACGTAGGTCTGTTTACGCATTAAACTCGTGGCCACAAGAAAAATATGTCGTTCCCTCAACGTAAGAAGTCGTGGCCACGAGAAATGGATGTTGTTTCCTCAACATAGCATCTCGAGGCAACAATATAAGGATGTCATTACCTCGACAAAATGATCTTGTGGCCATGACATAATATGACGTTCCCACGAGTTAATATCTCGTGGCCACAACAAAACTAAGTGAACCGAAGACGTCCTCTCCCGGTCACTGTAGTAACTTATTGGTTATGGCTTTTTTGTAAATGTGACTGTCTCAAGACTGCAGGTTTACAGTATGTAATTGTGAATATTTCTTGTATTTGTGACTATATTTGCAATGTGAGTTTATTTTAAACTGTATCATCAGAAACAGAGTAAGAAAGAAGCTTCCATAGAAACCCTACTTAATAATTATAATTTTTTCATTAGATCTTTGACAGACGGTGTTTGTTTAGAGGAGAGTTAATAGTCATGCATTTGCAGAGGTGTTTGAAATTCCTACTCACTCAATTACAGTGTTGTTTTTATTAGTGTATCAGAAATTGACTTGATCTGATCATTTCTTTTGGGAGCAGTGAAAGAATACTGAAGGATGTTTTTCTTTTTCTTAAGAAAAATAATCCCTCCCACAAGAGCTCTCAAAACAAAGAGAGAACAGAACAAGGCTACAGGGTTTACTGAGCATGAGATACAATCCCCTGTAGTGGCATGATTGTCTGGGCCATAACAATTAGTCCTGGCCTGCCTGTGTCCCAGAGTCACAGGGAACCGTGTTTGTTTTGCCTAAGTGAAGAGGTGTTGGTGGGCTCTTTTCACAAATGCTATCCCAGCCTTGAAACACATTACCATATTCCCTCAAGAACACTCTCTATGTGTGTTTTGGACACCCCAGACTTCCATCACTTCTAACTTTCAGAGCTCTCTCTCATATTAGAGGCTAAATTACTTTCCCACCTCTCCGAGGAACAGTAGAGCGGTCTCTCTTTCTCTGAATAGAGATGAAAGCGCCTGTATGTTTTCATAATGATTTAGTTTCCCCTGTGATTCATGTTCACTTCCATATCTTCAGCCATGGGAGCACTTGAGCGATGCTGCAGTGATAGTCAAATGCTGTCTCGATAGCGCAGATCTCTCTTGTGATTCTTAGCACGATGAGTCTGTCCTTATAACGGCCCTTAAACCGTTGTACCTGCAAAACAGAGGCTCTCAGACATCCTGGAGTGCTTTTGGAGACCGAATCTGAAAGTCAAAGCCTTTGAGTGAGGCGTTCTGGAGCTGTTAGACAAAGAATTTTGATCAGACAGAATGTTTGCCGTGAGGCACAATATCATCAACAAACAGTGATGGCACTTTTACGTTCTTTGTCACTTCAGTGCTTTGCAAAATAGTCGCAAATGCTGTTTGCCTATTTGCGTCTGAGGCGAAATAGGCTCTTTTTCAGCCAGCCTTCGTGCCTGTTGTTACACTGTTATCTACGGGTGTATCTCCACTTCGTTGTTTTCATACGGCTCATCTGCACATTTGTATATTTAGAGCTTCGCACCTGCTTCATCAAGAAGCCAGACGCTCTGAAAGAGACTGTATGGAGCTCTTGAATTTGAATGAACTCTTCAGAATTGCCAGGAGGAAGAATGAATCGTTGCATATAGTTGCGTGGAAAACCTGTTGCCAGGTTTTGAGAGCAAATGCAACCAGTTTTTGAGTGCAAATTAATTTTTTTCACTTCTTTCCTACACATAGAGAGCAAAAACTACATCATTTCAAAGAAGGGGTTGCATCAATAACTAGTCGACAAATCAATCAAATAGTATTGTGTTCACTTGATCCCAGTCAGCCATGTGTTTGTATTAAAAAGCAATTAGCGCAATGTAAATAACCAGAATGCAGAGGCCTCAATATGCTTTTATTTTTTTTTAAATTGGTATTTTTTTTAATTGGTAAATTTTTTAAAATATTTTTAACTTGGTACAATGTCATAAAAATGCAAGACACTAAAAAAATGAAAACTAAATAAAATAAAGCATTTTTTAAATGGAAAGTTTGATTTGATTACTTATGACTAGATTATTTAAATCATATTAATCAAATTATTTCTATTTGAAAACATTGTTAGTGCATTGTTAATATCTTATTTTCATTATCATTATTGTTTAATTAGTGCATTTTTGTCTTCGCTATTGTTGATGATTCCTTAGCATTTAAAGAATGGCCTCTAAAATTCTGAAAACTCTAAAAATATCTAGATGAAGTCAGTTGTTGGATGACTAGGCGATCATAATCACCCATCCCCAATGTACATGATACGAGAGAGAATATTCCCCATCATTGCATCCGAGTCTAAAACAGATGGCTTGTTGAAAAAGGTCCCCAGATCCCCATCCAACAAGTGCCTGTAATGGGGTCACAGGCACCAAACGTATGTCTTCACCTTCGTTTCCCAGCGCAAAGCTCTTTTCTCTGTGCCCTTGGTTTCTCTTTTGTTCCTAATATGACTTTTTGAATTTAATAGAACCTTAATATGAATTGAAGCTGCGGTCTCTAAATGAGCCAGGTGATTTGTTACAGGTGATTTAGCAGATTAGATTATGAGGAGTGAGTGTTTTCCCAGGGGTTTTTATCTCTTTAAGGTCGCCTATATTCTGTCTTGTTTCTTTATGCCTCAGAGACATGGTCAGCAGTGGCAGGCTGAAAGACTGGTGTTTTAAAGCGCTCGAGACTGCTAACTCTCCACGGGCGGTCTCACTACGGTGAAGATTTTCCCCTCTGTAAAATCAGGTGGCACAGGAGACATTCTTTGCCCTCCAGCCATTTTTACATGTATTGCAAAAAAGCTTAAATCACCCATATTTTTCCATATAATGCGCTTCTTGGCTGCACAAGAGCCATTTTGTGTTTTGACACTATTATTCTAAAAACGATTTAATTTTCCACATCTCCCAGGTTGGTAGATGTGGAATCAGGTTTGGTTTAAGACGCTTTGCCTTGGCAAGATGTTCTTATTCATTTTAAATGAACCCATTGCCTCAATGATTTTATCAATACACTTTGCATTCGCCTTAATGGACTATCTGTAATTAATTTTGTCACAGTTTACTGTAATCAGCGCTCGGTGCTGAGGGAACATCCAGCTCTGCTTGTGTCATTTATGCAGGTTTTTAATAGCGCAACGTTTTACGATTTCAAAAATATTTACAGATAAATGATAAATCCGTCAGAGTCCCCACTGCCAAATACTCACTTAGCGTAAATGGAGGGTGCTGTTAAATAAAAATAACTGACTGGAGAATTAAAGCGCTGAAAAGCTTTTGGTGAGTACAAGGTCATATTCCTCGGATGAATGAGGAAATGATACAGGAGTGTCCGTTAGCCACCGCTCTGCTGCATTTATCCTGTGCGTAAGGTTTTAGGAGATTTTTCAAGCAGATTGAGTTTGTGCTGACTGCAAGGGAAGAGCTGTGCACACAGTATTTAACCCAGCCAAAGCCCACAGATTAGGCCACAACAGTGTGTCAGGAGAATCTTCTTAGTGTACCACCTGATGGGTCACCCTGATATTCATCTCTCAAGCGCAGCACTTTGCCCAGCTTTGGGGGTTTCGGTCCAGATTTAGACCGGGATGGCCCTCTACTTTGCTAAATCCCTGGACACCCTTTGAGCGTCGTCTCACACTGATAGCTTCCTGGGCTTGGTCTATCCTCCTAATGTTGTTTTCAGCATGATTTAAACTTGTGAATTGTGTATTTTTTCCTCCAAGTTCACCACCTTGAATTCAGCTGATGGTTGAATTTTTTCTGTGTTAAAACATAAAATGTGGGCATCAGTTCAACATGCTAAATTAGTTAATTATTACATTCTTTAAAATAAAGGTTCTTTATTGGCATCAGTGGTTCTATAAAGAACCTTAAATATACATGGAACCTTTCAAATGTAGAAAAGGTTCTTTATAGTCAAAAACAAAATGGTTCTTTTAGGAACTGTTCACTGAAAGGTTCTTTGGGGAACCAAAAATGGTTCTTCTATGCCATCACTGCAAAACACCCTTTTTGAACCTTTAATTTTAAGAGTGTATATTGAAATTGCTAGCGTCTTGAGGTCAATTTTTAAAACAGTTTTTTAATTGTCTCACTGTTTTAAATGCGTCTCTCATGGTGGACGATGCTAAAAAGCCACTGAGACACAACACAACCACCAAAGTTGTTTGTCCGATCTTTGTGTACATAAACCAATAAATAAAAAATTGCGAAACGCGTTGTCGTGGACGGTAAAAATAATCTAGAACTGTTCAGCATCATCTAAATAATTAAAGCAAGTAAAAAATATTAGTTTGTTTGACTGATTCAGTTTGATTACATTGGGTTACATGAACAAAAGCAGTAATGGTCAGGGGTGCGTTTCCCAAAAGCATCGTTAGCCAACTATGGTCGCAAGTTCCGTCGTTACCAGCATAGTTCAACGATTCGGTGTTTCCCGAAACCATAGTTCAAACGAACGTTCGCAATCAGCGTCGCAAACTTACGTGGTTGGAACTACGGCTCTTGACCTGTGGTTAGAAGCATAGTTTCTTGTTAAATGATGCATCCTACTATGGTGGTTAATCAGCGAGTTACGTCGTTGTTCGGGAAACGCACCCCAGGTCAGGTAGATATAGCTACTTGAAGAAGCTGTGAATATCTTTGTACATTGTATGTTCAATTAAATGGAAATAAAATATTCCTTATTTGAAAACTGACTTCATTCAATAATCATAATTAATTGGCTTATTTCAACCTGTAATGTCTTAAATAATCTTATTTTGGGGATTTTCTGAGCAAATATTGATATATGCTATTAATTTCAATTATTTTTTTACTAATTAATAAACATATCGAGTAATTAATTCCAGTCATGAAATACTGAGATTTACCTATAATCTCAAACATTCATTATTATGGCAAGACTGCAGTGTTTTGAGTGAGAGAACTGTGGATTATTTTGTCTGGAGCGAGGCAATAACAACAGTATTCATCTTCCTGTTCTTTACTCCCTCTTCGACACTGTCTTAGGTCATTGAAACCATAAGTGCAGTGGATAAAGATGAACCACCCAGCGGGCATCGCTTCTTCTTCTCCCTCACTGCAGAGACAGCTGGGAACATGAACTTCACCCTCCGAGACAATAAAGGTACGTGATTTCATTGAGAGAGTTTATAGCGAATCCCTGAAACTCAGTTCTTATTCCTAATAAGACCAAAAGGACTTCACTTTATCTATTCGTATGAGTCATTTTTTTCACTTTTCACATATCTTTCTCTTTCTCTATGCAGACAATACAGCTTCTATTCTAACTAAGAGGGGTGGTTTTCAAAGGAGGGAACAGTCTATGTATCGACTGCCGGTGTTGATAGTGGACAGCGGGACCCCTGCTCTCAGCAGCACTAACACACTGTCTATTAGAGTGTGTGACTGTGACCCTGATGGGACGCCCCAGTCATGTGGCACAGAGGCCTTCACGCTGTCAGCTGGACTCAGCACTGGAGCTCTCGTCGCCATCCTGGCCTGCATCATCACTTTACTTGGTAGGAAATACATTTAACCCTTTTCAAGCAATGGTTAAAGGGATAGTTCACCCAAAAATGAAAATTCTGTCATCATTTTATTCACCCTCATGTTGTTCCAAATCTTTCCTCTGCTGAACACAAAAGAAGATATTTTGAATAATGTAACCAAACAGTTGATGGTAGACATTGACTTCCATATTATGCGAAAAAAATACTTTGGAAATCAATGGCTAACGTCACCTGTTTGGTTACTCACATTCTTCAGTGATGACTGAATTTTCACTGACAGAACTATCCCTTTAATAATCCTGTTTAATGAAATGAACAGAGTTTGACAAAGTGCTGCATTTCTTGGTTTGCTTGCCAAACATTTCCTCGGTCTGGCATAGATGTGAAAAATTGACAGTCCAACCTCAAAATCACACCTTTGCTTGAACCAGTGTTGCTTTGTCCTGCTGGTCAAGATGAACAAATCAACATGCATGGCTTTTTATAAAACAGCATTTAGCTTTTGTAATGTAAATTACTTTAGAGTAAAAACTGAATATCCAGCAAGAAAGGATGTAGGGTGGGACTTGATGTGTTCATCAGGGTTTGATTTGATTGAAGAAAAGAAAATTGTTTCAAGGGCTGAAATGTTACATTTTGATAAACATAATGAAAATACTTTTTCAAAATGCACTACTGTTCAAATGTTTGGGGTCAGTCATTTTTTAAATTTTGTTCAGCAAGTATGCATTAAATTGATCCAAAATGAAATTAAAGAATTTTAAATCCTTACAAAAGAAGATTTCTATTTTTAAATAAAACGGATTTTAACATAGATAATATTATGTTTCTTGAGCCTCAAATCAGCATATTTCAATGATTTCTGAAGGATCATGTGATACTGAAAACTGCAGTAATGGCTCCTGAAACTTCAGCTTTGCCACCACAGGAATAATACATTTTGAAGTAACAGTTATTTTAATGTGTCATATATACAGTATTTCATCTTTAAATTAAAGCAGCCTTAATGCAGAGATTTCTTTCAAAACAAACAAAAAAAGACCTCAAACCTTTGAACAGTAGTGTCGGAACAGGGACATTTATTAATAAAGCATATAGGGTTGATTTTGATTTCATGTTGTCTTTAAGACAAAGCTACTGTGCTTTCTGAATGCAGCTTGCAATCAAAGCATATTTGTCCAATTTTTATTATTGTTTTCCAAACCGTTTTTTAAGAACTTTATTGCATTTCCACCTCCCCCGTACTGACATTTAGCACACAGTCGGGCTGCCGTTACTTTAGAAGCATTGGCACGACAGCTCCAACAGTTGGGATGCGGCGTGCGCTGAGAGGTCTGCTTGGCCACAATTGACTTGTTTACCCTCTCCAGGGAGGCTGCTGGTCTGTATGATTACTTATTATTTGGAGCCTTATTAGCTGATTGTTTGATGAGTGACCTCTACCCAACATGTACCATTCACTTGGTCTGATTGGTTGACTGGCATGTCTTTGTGTTGATTTGCTGACCTGAAGACTGCACAGAGGGAGTGAATGCAGTCCTGATGGTTTGATTGATTTCTTGATTATACCATTGATAGGTTGTCTCTCTGGCTGTGCTGGCGGTGTGGAGATCTGTCCACGGACACAACCACAAGTCTATTTGCTGACAAATGTTGTCTCTTTCTTTGAAAAAGAGTGCTGTTATTGTGGCAAGACGGGAATTTGTGTGCACACACACATCTTGAACCGAGCCTCAGTAATTTCCATTGTTTGATTACTCTCATTTTTTTTTTCCCTGACTGCACAGATGAGGAATAAGTAACAAAGGAAGCTCTTTCTACTTCCTTGGTGCCATTACATCTAAGTATGAACTAGTTCATTTCTATCTCCATAGAGACGTTACAACTAAATGGTAGATCTGAAATAATACACCGCAGTGAAGCCAAGTGCAATATGTTTCAATTTCACGTTCCTTAAGAACTCTGCTGTTCTCACACATGACTTGGAGCACCATATATAACATCACTTCAAAAAATCATTTTATTTTCCAGTAAAAAATAAAAAAAGAGGAGCAAAATTGCACAAGACATTAAGACTTGATTTCAGAGTTTATTTTTCTTACCCCACTGGCAAGTAGCTTTTTTTAGCATGTTTTTAGCATAAATATATTGAAGAAAAACAACTTAATAAATGGGTTAAAAAATACATTTACACTGCAGTTTAAAACTTTGGCATCTGTAAGATTCTGAAAGACACTCACCAAGGCTGCATTAATTTGATCAAAAATACAGTAAAACAGTAGTATTTTAAATATTAGTACAATTTAAAATAAAATGTAATTTATTCCTGTGATGGCAAAGCTGAATTTTCAGCAGCCATTACTCCAGTCTTCAGCGTCACATAATCCTTCAGAAATCTCTCACAATTTCTTGTTATTCTTCTTATTTATTGTGAACTGTGATTTGTGTTTTTTCTGGATTCTTTTATAAATATAAAGTTAAAAAATACACTGTTTATTTGAAATAGAAATCTTTCCAAACATTTAAATGTCTTTACTGTCACTTATGTGAACAACTGATGTGTCCTTGCTGAATAAAAGTATTGAAAAATCTTGTTGACCCCAAACTTTTGAACGGTCATTCAAGAGAAATTCTCTAAATATAAGAAAACACGTTAATATCTTGCACAGCTTTGCTTCTTAATTCATACATTTTGTCTTTTTGAAAGACATGTGTCACGGTGCACACACGAGGGAGGACACACGAACACGCTGACAAGGACGTAACTCAAATAATAGTCTTTAATTTAGACATCAGGGCAAGACAAGGCAAGGCAGACACAGGAACACCAGGGAGTAACGAGTAGACCAGACGACACAAAACTGAACAGGCATGAACTAATATACACAGGATAATTACAAACACAGCTGGACAGACTTAAATAATCACATGAAACAGGGACAGGAAACAAACCAAATATGGATACAAGAGGCAGGAACACATGACACACGACAGAACCCTGACAACATGCTGGATGTTTTTACTTGACAACACAAAAAACTCTCATTAAGAAGTGCTTTTAGAATTGATACTTGCGTTGTGGTCCTTCCTCAGGTTCAACAGGAACCTGTGAAAAATGCCATCTAAACTAAAGAGCTTGTGGGCCACAGTAACAGACTCCATCCTTGTGTTGAATGATCGTTGTCTTTAAGCATTTATCATCTGAATGTGAGCTCAACTAACAGCTGTAACTGATGTGAAATATTCATTCCTGTGTCTCATGTGAATGTCGGGTTCTCCACTGCCACCCCTACCCCCCACCCTCCTCCCAAACTACATGAGTTGGATTAGACCACTGCGCTGCCTGATCTGAGCAATGCAGTTATTTTTGGAAAAGAGTGTCCGGCCCCAGGGGCTCAAGACTGCTCACTCATGGTTGAGGGGAGGAGGAGACGGAGGAGGATGGCTTCAGAGGAGGAGAGCTGCAGAGGGAAAAAGAATCTTCTTTTTCTGCTTTTATCTTTTTTCGGAGTAATGAATCAACAAGCTTTTTGCCTGCTGTTGCTTTAGTAATCAAAGCAGCGCACAACTAAAACCATTCCAGGGAATGAATGATACACAAGGACATGTCAGCTTTGAGTCTTTTGTCTTTTTTTTATCTAACAACATACAAACAACTTTCTCCATTAAAGGAATCGTTCACCCAGAAATGAAAATACTGTCATTCATGTTATTTCACCCCGCATGACCGTTTTTCTTTTGTTGAACATTAAAGATGTTTAAAAGAATGTTCATGCTGCATATGCACTTGTAAAAATAAAGGTTCTTAGTTGGCATCAGTGGTTTCGTGAAGAACCTTTAATGTCCATTGAAACCTTTCCATTGCACAAAAGATTTTTTATAGCGGAAAAAGGTTCTTTAGAATATTTTAGAATCTTCAGAAGTTCTTTAGAATTAAAATGTTCTTCACACTAAGGAAAAAAACTGTTCACCGAAAGGTTTTTAGGGAACCCAAACTGGTTCTTCTGTGGCATCAGTGTGAAAACCCCCCTTTAGAACCTTTATTTTTAATGAAAGTAGATGGTGACTAGAGGACATAAAAAACATCATAAAAGTAGTCCACAACTTATACGTTATATGTTCCAAGGCTTCTGAAGCCACATGATAGCTTTGTGTGAGGAAACAGTCATTAACCATTGAAAATCCTACTTTGACAGTTGGTCACCATTCACTATCATTCACTTTCTTGTTCTGTTATAAATAATTCTTCTAGAATCCCACGGAAAAAAAGAAACTTGTATACGTTTAGAACAACATGGGCCAAATAAATGATGACAGATTTTCAGACGAACTCTCTATTGCATGCTTGCCTAGTGTCGTTACAACATCTCAGTTGCGCTGACAAGCCCAAACATTGATAATGGTACATAAAATATTTGATAGGAAGAAAACGGAGTTCAAAAGGAGGGATCCAACCAAACTGCTGTGGTAAACACATTGCTGTTTATCAGTGTTTGCATAAAGTAATCTAAAGGATTTTAGAAGCGCATATCACATGATGACAGCCGCTACGTCTCTCTAGTTGTTCTGAGGGAAACCTTGTGCTCATTATTTCAGGCTTAGGTGGAGGAACACAGAGAGGTCAGGTAAGCCCGAGGCACTCCGATACATTCATGTCCACGGGTCACCCTCGCAACGGTGACATCACCTTTTCAATCTCTGCTCGACCGATTGCAGGGCTTCTTGTCTTCCAGGCGTGCATCCCCTATGGCCTCCGACAGCGCAAGTGGACGGCAGTCAGTAATACTTATGAGGGCCCTTAAGGCGATGTAGTGTGCTCTTGCATCACCCAGAATAAATCATATTTTATTTTGCAGATAATGTCGCCACTGTGAAAACCCAGGGACAGACAGGTGTCATAAAGCACAAACACCTTGTGTTGGGCAGCGGCATAAATGTCAACAGCCAGATAGATCCACATATCGCCAGTATATCTTGATTAGTCTTCACTGCCCTGGGCTATTGGCAGTAGTTGAGATATGTGAAGGGAACGCATGAGAGCGAGAGAAAGAGAGGGAGGGAGCGAAAGAGAAAATGAAGGGCAGTGCATAATCTAGTAGTCGCTGCCTCATTTTTAAGAGGTCGATGAGAACGAGGCCCCCACAAAATATCCCACTTGTTGTTTAATTGATTCTGGATGACGGATTGTTTTCTCAATCCAATTACTGCAAATTGAGGATAATGTTAAATTGATCTGCTGCTCCCGATGAACATCCATCTTGTGTCAAAACTGCGGAGAGGGTAAATCAAGCCTTAAAGTGGGTGCAGTTTGTAACAGTTAAGACTTAAGACTGCATTAGATCTATATAAGTCCTTGTAATCACATAACAGTGGCTTAAAAAAATCAAATCTTGCACTATCAGAAAAAAAAAAAAAGTTTCCCTTTGGGGATACAACAGCTCATCACCGGAGCAGTGCACTTAGAGAGATTTCTTCGTACCTTATTTACTCTAAAAAGTTCATAGTAGTACCCTGAGGGTACATATTACTACTCAAAGGTACTAATATGCACCTTTTAGGGGTAAATAAGGTTTTTTCGAATAAAAACAAGGCTTTGCACAGAATTAGCTTTAAACTGAGTTGTTTTGAGTTTAAAAGAGAAATGTTTTCATGTTGAAAACATGCTTTGTTTTTGTCCTAGAAAATAACTGCATAAATATAGGATATGCATGTGTACATTATTAATGGATAGTTCACCCAAAAATGCCGGTTAAACAAACAATAATACTGACACAAATAATATATCAAAAAAGTCGTAAAACATAATACAAAATTTCAGTATCAAGTAGATTATAGTATATTAACCAGTTATGAAAAGTGTATTCATTATTGCACATCATTTTGTGTTTTATATTCTATGTTATACCCCAGGAATCATATCCAAAGTAACCTGAGCTTTTTTTTTTTACAGAAACCAATGATCACATTCAAGATTTCTAAAAAACGATTCCCAAATCTGGAAAAATCCCAGAAATGTCATACCAAATTTACTCAACAATTTACTCTGATAGCCAAGTCTCAAACTTTGGTCCAAACATTTTGTTCCATATTTTCAAGATTTCTCTGCTATTGTCATATCATACAGAATTGTCTGTATTTGGTACAGCATACACTCTTAAATATGAAAGTTCTTTATGGATTTCATGGTTCTATGAAGAACTTTTAACTACTTCAGTTAAAGACTATCAAGCTTCAAAAATGACAAAAAAGCACCATAAAAGTATTTGAAGTGACTTGTTTTTCTAGACACTGCCTACACAATAGCTTTATGTGAAGAGAAGAATAAAATTTAGTTTTTATTTACTGAAAACCTTTCCTTGAAGCCATGGTCACCCTTCACTTTCATTTTATGGCAAAGAGCAGTTTAGACATTCTGCATAAAATATCCTTTTGTGTTCCACAGAAGAAAGAAAAAAAAAGACAAGACAGATTTTCATTTTTCTATTTCTTTACCTTCAGTTTTATAGCGTTTTCTTTGTTTTCACCTTGTAAGACCGTTGCTCTTGAATTTAAGGTCGATATTGGCTTTGCTTTTGTTTATATCATACCCTGTGTGTGTGTGTGTGTGTGTGTGTGTGTGTGTGTGTGTGTACTGTGATTATGACTGCACACGTGCAGCCGCTGCCTCGCCAGCCCACTCGCCCAGCTTGTCTGCCCCTGCAAAACGACACTAGGCCTGAGGATGAAGTATGAGACTTTGGTACCATATTTCACACTCGCTGTGGCAGGCCTGAAGGATGGATCATTAGACGTTTGCCTCCCTTTTCCCTCCA
Source organism: Tor tambroides (assembly GCA_021397915.2). Taxonomy (NCBI): domain Eukaryota; kingdom Metazoa; phylum Chordata; class Actinopteri; order Cypriniformes; family Cyprinidae; genus Tor; species Tor tambroides. Next base: position 29,274 of record JAFVLL020023463.1, on the reverse strand, counting down.
CTCTGTCTTTCTCTCTCTCACTTCAGCCTGCTCCCACTTACACCTCCTCTTTCTCTCTCCCTACTTTATCTGCTCCCTTCCCTCCCCCTCGAGCTCGGTATTGGCAGCCAAATACACATATGCGCTATCTACATTGAGAGAGAGAGATATAGACTCCCGTGGGAGGACTGTGTTGTGGCTGTACTGTAAGATCCCTCGCATTCATGGGTCTGAGAGCGGCAACACGGAGGATTGGTTTTTGCATTCCACACACCACAAAAAAATGGATTTATTTCACTTTTTTTGTGCATGTGTCTTGTTATGTTAGTTATTTCTCGCTATGCGCTTCCCCTTTTCTTTTTTTCGTATTGACATAATTTCTCCGTCTCTTTCACGCCATCTTTTCCGTGCATTATTTGATCCCTGGCTTGAATCGCCGAGACACACGTCTTTTGTGCGGTGGTGCAGCCTTGCCTCTCGTTGATAGTTTTGATGTGCTTGTATACGGGGTCTGTGCTTTCAGGGCAGGGTGATATTTTCTGACTGACATATAATCCAGTCTTATTTTACGCGTACAGTAGGCATATGCTGCACTCATTAAAAGGATTTAATGCTGGCCTTTTCCGAATAAGCAGCTTGTGTATGAGCAGGAAGGAAGCAAGTGGCCGTTAAAGCCCTATATTTACAGCGCACATCCTGCTCTAAATCTCGCTCTTCGTGCATCTATGTGTTCATCTCTGTCTGTTTGCTTATGTTCACATATGACAGAGCTAAGAGTGAGAAGACAAAAGTGCTAGCGTGCGTTTAATTCTCAGCCGTGCATGTGTTTTGTGCGCGGATAAGGGTCTGTACAGTTAATAACCATTGTAAACAAACATGCAGGATGAGATTAGATCAGACTGTAACTCCTTTAACACCTCCTGCTCCCAGGAGCACCTCCCATGATGAAACACCTCCTGCTCAGGATTTGTCAGCAGCGTTATTAAAATCACTACAACCCAATCTGATGAACTTATTGATAAAACTAATGTACCAGATCTGCCCTAATTGAACTGTAGAGATAATTCAGCTTATCTTTCATGTTGTAGCTTAAAGTGTCAGGCCTTGAGGCGCGATCGTTCTATAGAGTGTAAAACAATGAGAAAGTAATATTTTGGTCCGGTGTCATAAATATTGTTGAGATACGGTCATGGTCGAGTGCTATCTGATTCTACACCTTTTATGTCTTTGCTTATCTTGAATGGAGAGTAAATGGACTGCTTGAGAGATGTGTGGTTGTGTGTGTGTGTGTGTGTGTGTGTGTTTTAAAGCTTTGGTGCCTCTAAATCTTACCTGATGCCTGCTATTTCATGGAATTGTTGTTTACGCTGTAATGCATGGCATGAATCTGTAATGAAGCAATTTATTAAACACTCTACTCTCATATAAAGGGGTTTTTTGTTCATATTGTTAGCAAATTGTTTAATCGTAATGACTATTTGCACGAGGTGTAAACAGCAATGTGCGGCTATTTGCACCCCAATAGTCTGGTGGAAACCAACAGAACTAGGAATGTATTACACTGTCAGAGAAGTGGCCTTGAATTCCCTTTTTTTTTTCTCTGTGACACAAGTTCAAATCTAATTCCACATACCAACTTATCTATCCAGTATCCACTCTTACTCTCTCTATTATTAAAAAGAAGAAAAAAATTAATAGTAAAATAAATAGGCAAGTAACACACTGAATTAAACATGAAATTTTGAAGCAAAACTAAAATAGTATTTTTTTTTTTTTGTAAAATACTATTTGAAAATACCAATAAAATAACCTTAGTTTTATTTACAACTTAAAAAAATCAGACAGTTACAGTGTGTATATAAATTTATATAATGCTAATAATAAAATCAAACTATTTATACTTTTAGTAATTGTACTATAGGCAATGTGTGTGTTATTACATTACATAAGACTATGTTATTATAAAGCATATAATATAATGGTAGACACACACACACACACACACACATTATTTTACTATATATACTATTATAAAAACAGAGTATACAGTAAATAGTAGGCTATGCATATGTAAGATAATATGTACATTGCCATTCAAATGTTTGGGGTCAGCTTTCTACTCAGAAAGGCTGTATTATGAAATATTATTACAAGTTAAATGAGCTGTTTTCAATTTTGATATATTATATAATTAAATATGATATCAAATATATGTATATGAATATTTGTAAATTATTGCATGTAATTGATTTTCAGCAGAAATCATTGTAATATGCTGATTTAGTGTTCAAGAAACATTTCTTATTATTATCAGTGTTGAAAACTGCTGCGCTGGTTAATATTCTTGTGGAAATCATGATATTTATTTCCAGGATACATTGATGAATAGAAAGTTCGAAGGAACGGCATTTTTATTTGAAATACAAATGTTTTTTTGTTTTGTTTTTTACATTATAAATGCCTTTACCATCCCTTTTGACGAATTTAATGTATCCTTTCTTAATAAAAGTATTATTTTTTTTAAACAAAAACCTTTTGAACAATAGTGTGATGCTAATGTCGTGTCACTGATGATAGCTCTGGTTTGCTTACTAACAGGATGTGATTCTTTTGTCTTTGCAGTGCTGGTGCTGCTGATTGTGACAATGAGGAGGAGGAAGAAGGAGCCTCTGATCTTGGATGAAGACAGAGACGTGCGGGAGAACATTGTGCGCTACGACGACGAAGGTGGAGGCGAGGAAGACACAGAGGCCTTCGACATGGTGGCGTTGAGAAACCTCAACGTAGCGAGAGACAGCAAAGCCCGCCGAGACGTCACCCCGGAGGTGCCCACCCTTTATTGCTCCCGCCCTCCCCCTTACAAAATCACCCCAGACAACGGGATCTTCCGGGAATTTATATGGGACTGCCTGAAGGACGCCGACGTCGATCCTTCCGCACCTCCCTACGACTCCCTGCAGACATACGCTTTCGAGGGCAGCGGCTCGGTGGCCGAATCCCTCAGCTCCCTAGACTCCCTGAGCACAGACTCGGAGCAGAACTATGACTATCTGAGTGACTGGGGACCTCGCTTCAGGAAGCTAGCCGACCTGTATGGCCATGCCGACAGCAGCAATATATTCTCCTCCTAGCCGGGATTAAAATTCCTGCCAAGGTCTGCTCAATCAAGGGCATAATGGAAATGAACAATGATCAAGAGAATACCACTGACTCATTGATGCTTGGCAGAAGAGGGGAGCAAAAAAGGGGAACATTCATTGCGCAGGGGGGAGTTATATCTGCAGAGAGCAGCGGTTTTGATAACCAATAGACGGTTGAGATTTGAGTCGGAAGCACTTCTATTTAAATTGCAGTTAGATGCCAAGACTGGACTCGGGGTGTGGTTGCAAGCGCCCAAAGAGTGATCTTCAGGCCCAAGAGAATAATAGACAGTGGACCGCAGGGCCATGTGAGCTGGTCCAGGAATACCAATTGTTTCGAAGAGACATTTGAAGTGCTCTCCCCATGGTTATAAATGAGAACAGTGCCATCCAGCTAGCCATACAGCAGCGATGCTCGAAAGATCAATGTTTCTGTTCTATCAGATGTTTCTATGACTCATAGGTTCTTTGAAAAAAATCAATATGAATTCAGCAACCGCTATCCTTTCCGAACGCATTGCCTAGCGAGGAACCGCAACTGTTGCTTTGTAAAATATCCTTTACGCATAGCTTCACGTCTGTTATCAGGCCTTAGTTCCACGCCAAAATTTGGGTCGAGGCGCATCGCTATCACAACCTCTGAAGTATCCTGCAGTTACGCCGACCAAAATACAAGTCAAACTCGTAGTGAATAGACTTTGATGTATCGAGCAGGACAGGCCGGAGTGGATTTAATCATTGAAAATGTATAGTACTTGCCTTTCAGTTGCGGCTGTCAACCTGAGTTATTTTGAGATGTTATTTTGTAAGTTTGTAGAGAGAACCCTTATGACAGCGAGCGTTTGAAGGGGAGTCTTTTGTATTAAGCCTATTCCTTTCTCGAAAACCTCAGTCTCAGTGGAGAAACTCAAAGCAGCGAAATGTTTTTGTAGTGCTCTATGCTGTCCCGTGTACAGTTTTTGTTTTTTTTTTCCGCAGTGGTTCTTGCTGAATATCTTGTGAGAGCTGTTTGTTTTAAAGCAGGCCTGTTGTCGATATGAGTGGTAAACTGTAAGGGAAAAAAGAATGTAAAGACATTATCCTAAATAATATCTGGCGACGTGTGAAATGGTGTATAACATACGGACAACACAGACCTTACTACTACTACAGTATATTCAATGTTTAGCTGTTGTCCGACAGGTTATTATCATGATTTCGAATTGTAACGATATGAAATGACAGTAACACATGCTCAGTCCTAAAGCTGGGAAGACATTTTGTACAGATTTTTGTAATAAAGCACACAAATTGCAGCACACGGTGTGGCCATTTCCGTTCATTCATTCATTAATTTATTCATTTGGACAGCCAGACGGTGGTGCGTATTTTGATGTGGAGATCTCACTGCTAAATTGGATGCTTTTGTTTGTGGAACAGGGTGGTTTGCACACAGACATGATGTGTAATCAAGGCTAGACGAGGGAGCCAACAGAGCCTTGAGTTTGATGAATGACACAAGGCTTGTCAGAGCATTTAAAAGGCCTCAGCTAAATTAGCCTCAGGGAGAGGAGATTGATGATTCAGTTAGTGAACGCAAGCATACATCCAGAAATACGATCGCGCGTCTGAGAGCAGGAAGACTGGGTGTGCGACAACACGGTCAGACACGAAGCTTCGCCTATAAATTGTCTCGCCCAGGCTAGTTAGATCCCTCCAATGAGCGCGTTCAAACTGAGCCTAGTCTCGCTGTTGGACTCAAACACAGCTTGACGTGTTAAGATGGCAGTTTTTCCACGAACGCCTGTTGCAGCCTGGCCTCCATGATCGCAGTGTGAGATAGCTGTGATCTTGTCTGAGTCATGAAACATGTTCCATTTTGGTTTCTTCCCCAACAAATTCTGGCATTCGGATAGATGCTGTAAACAGTTTTTCAGATGGCATAAGCATTTGGAGATTGAATCTCAGTGTCCAAACAATACACACTTTCAATTTGTCACTTTGTTCACACGCTCAGTATCAACTGTTGTTGTGCTTGTCAAAGCCGGAGATATAAATTCGATTTGAATTCAATAGGATATTTTGTATTTCGTCCAGTCCGGATGATTATAAAGTGATCATTTTATGCCGTCGATAATGGATTTGGCTTTCAACGCAAGTGATAACTTATCATTTTGTTTGTTTATCTGACTAAGGGTAATAAAGACTGAGAATACTGTCTGTGATCATTAGAGGGAAGCTGCTATCAGAAGGCAAATGTAATTATTTGTTAACTGGCTCGCTAAATGAAAACTAAAAGGGCAATTGAAATCTCGTTTGACTTGGCACTAAGTAATAATAAATACAGTTTTAATTAAGCAAGTCACTGCAGCGAGCAGATAATGCAAACAAAGGAGGATAGGGTCACCCCATCATTGTTCTCTTTACAGACATGAGACTCTATAACACATATATCAAAGGGACTGAAAATCAGTGTCGCCTTTTTCTTTTCATGAGTTTGATTCTGTTTACTTTTCCGAACTGGACGCTGTTTGATTCAGGATTACGGTCATTATTTGGAAATGATCTCATAAGGCACATGAGAGGAATGCAGGGCTTGTTACAAGTGGCTGGGAACGCAATGGAGCTTAATAAAACATACTGAAAAGAAAAATCATACATTCACTGTTTCGAGATCTCAAGCAGACATTCATAATTTATTCAGAATAATTATAAGAACAGCTCTGAATAGAAAGCCTGCTCATCCTGTCCTCTGTTTCTTTTTTATTTACTTCACATTGAGTTATGTCTTTTCTTAATGGCTTCATATATTTTTTTCATTAAGTAATGTGAACTCAGTGTCAGTGCCTGGATGTCTAAGTGGTCTGTCCTGTCGGAACAGAGGAGAAGGCTTATCTTTATTGTGGCAGACAATCAATGCCCTGATATTCAACAGCTTCTTCTCAAAGACGGTGTACAGAGGGACATGCTGATGTTTGTAAAGGAAACCTCTTCAATTTGTATGTATAATTTTTAATAAAATAATTGATATTGTTTCAATGAGAGTACAGCGCGAGGTCATTTCAGCTGCTCAGTTGCTCAGTGATTTAAAAGTGTGATAATGATAACTCCAGTCCAGTTGCTGATTACTTGGAATTAATATGACTTAGAAAATAAGTTTAACACCATAGAAGTAGTCCTTACTTTAGCTGATTAGCATGATTTAACAAGTAGTTTTGAAATGCCACTTATACCATTAAATGTCTTGACGAGCACAGTGATGTTTTTTATATGAAACAGGAAGTTTTAGTGAGGATTATTGCCAGAAACGGAAACATTTTTCCCATAGGGATTTTAAAAAAGTGTTTAAGAGTCATATGACATGAACTAAAAACAGCTAGAAGGTTAATAACAACATTGCAAACTTTGGTTTGAACAAAAAGACAAGTCTGTCTTTAATGGTGATTTTAATGAGGGAAGGAAATACTACAACCCCATAAAGCACTGTGAATGACAAAATCAAATTAAAAACAATGGCGAAATAAAACTGTTGAACATCCTGATTGTATATAGAAACAATATATTTTGTTTATTGTAAAATAAGCATGTATTTTGAGAGTGTGGGGAAAATCTTCATCATTTGCGGTACTTGTGGGTGCTAAAGTGTTCTTATGGTGTGATTTCTTTTTTGCAGTTGTCTGATTAATGGAGTTTTCTTGGGTAATGTAGCATTTTACCAGGAATTTCTCTACTGAATATGACTATTTAAAAAATATAAGTTGAAATAATGTGGACTGATGGCTTTCACACAAGAATATACCATCGATTAACCATCTTGTAGCTCACAGTAGGTCTGTTTTTAATGATTTAAGTTAACTTTTAAAATCAATTCTCCTATTGATAAAATGAATGGGATTTTTACTTCTAGAACCTGACTGCTGCACTCTATGGGCTTTAGCTATGTCAGCCATGAACCATAGCAGTGTCTGAATACTGTCAGAATATGTAGCCTACAGCATTTTTTGGGAAGAAAGTCAAGTACAGGTATCAGAGACTATAGTCGACAATCCATGATCTTTAAAACATGCTTTGGGCGGTGCTACTGGTGCGGTCGCACCGGGCCCCGTGCTTTGAGGGGGCCCTGTTGCGAGCAGACCAAGGGCCCTCCAAAATTTGTCATCATTTTCGCAAACTCACGTCACTTGTTTTGATTTCTTGAGGTCTTTTAAAAGGTGCCTGCACTCAGTTGAACCTGGAGCTGAAAGAGCACAGCTAGCAGCACGTCATCTTCATGCAGCACTTGCGAGGTGTTTGCAGCTGTGAGTCAAACCACCTCAGCTTTCCAACTCACTGCCCTCACAGATTTTAAATCAGTTTGACAGACACAAATGTCAGAGACAGAGCTCAGCAATATTGATTGGAAATGTCCGTTCTTGTTTGACTAAAATATGATGGCTTCAGGCTTTCTGTGAAAAATTGCAGTCCATTTAGAAAATTAACAACATTAATAAAGTCTCCCTAACACAACAGAATACCCAATTCTTGCTTATACAGTTCCCATGAAACACTTATAAAGCTCACACTTTGGATTTACAGCTTTCATTACAGTAACGAGATGTTAGTGTGCGTGTTAATATATTGCCTCTTCTCTTCAGCGGCGCTCGTTCTATGTCCACAACGGCACGAGCGCTGCCAACGACACTCACTTCGCCATCGATTTCCTCTCTAAATTAAATATACGATTTTATGCATTTAACAAGATTGCTCCAAGAAAAATCCAATTACCGCTTCAAGCCAGTGGAAAACTCATTAAAACAACCAGGATAATTATGCAAGCAATGGCTGTTTTAAACCAAGCAAAAGGCAAACGAAGAATTCGCAAATGTTATGAAAACATCCGGGATTCAGGATGAGATTGAATACCACGTAATATTGTTTTTAAAACAAGGTTATAATAACAAAATAATAAGAGAGATATGCAAAGCAAAGCCTTTAAGGGCTCTTCTAATGGTGTTCTGATCGATAATTTTAAAGAGCACATCTTAGATCTGTATTCACAATCAGGCACATCCAGCGCCGGCCAAATGCAGAGCTGTCTGGTGCAGACTGCTGTTTTCAAGTCGTCTATTGACATTCGTGGGGGTTTGTCCTCTAAAGCTGAGTCCTGGGTTGAGTGTTGACTCTGTGGCTTGTGTATGTTTAATGTAGTATGCTGTAGTCCCATGCACATATCTTCACATTGCTGAGTGTGCCTTTTATTTGCTTTGAACTGACCTTGGGATGACTGTGATGCTCCGCTTTGAAGTGTTGATTCTGTCAAAACAGGCAAATATACACATACATAAAAACCTCTCCTTTGTGTTGCTTTCGCTTGCTCGCTTTCTGTCTATATATGGTGCTTTGTCTTCAGTATATGCAGTATAAATTACAACATTGTTTATTGTTAAAAAACAACAACTTTGAAGGAACTTTGCTGTTTAATATTTTATAAAAAGCACATTTAAAAAATACTTTTGCAGCAGTTGACAGCTGTGCGCACAGTTCAAGTGCTATTTCAGCCTTTCTTACGGCCAGATTTGCTTGTTCAAATTGGTTGGATGATGCTTGTGCTCTGCAATTTTCAAGTAGCCTGACAGATTCTCAATTGGAGTGAGATCAAGGCTTTGACTGGCCCATTTCAACATTGAATTTTTTTGTTCTTTAGACACTCCACTGTTAATTCTGCCTTTTTTTCTGTCATGCTGGAAAATGCTCTCATGAATTTTAGCAGGCTGAAATACGTATCTGTGTTTTTCTGCATTTTGCACCATCTATTGTTCTCTTTAGTTTAACAAGATGCCCAGTCCTGCTGATAAAAATCAGTCTCACAGCATGATGCACCCCCACCAGCACACTTCTCTGAAGGTATGGTGCTTTTTGGAGGTGTGGGCAGTGTTATATTAGCACCACATGCATGGCTTTGAATTTTGGCTGAAAAGCTCTATCTTGGTGTGATCTAACCATGAAATCTTTTTACACTTTGCAATGGAGTCTCTATTATGCTTTTTGACAATCTTCAGACGTGCCTGTAATGGTGCCTTTTGTGCCACTTTCCTATATACAGGTCAGCGTTCTGCAGAATTCATTACGTGATTGAGTGGTGCACCTTGACTCCATTCAGAGCTGCTTAATGCTGTAGATCATTCACAGTGGTTGGCCTTTTCATGTTTTCTAACATAAAACAATATATACTGCATATTGGAATGATTTCTGAAGGATATTATGGCAGTGAGGCCTGGAGTATTCTCTCCTGAAAAGTAGATCTTTCTAATATTCAATAGTGTTTTATATATGGATGTATATTCACATTTATTCTTCACTCTAAAGCTGAGACAATACGCTGTTATTGACAGAATTATCTGTTTTCCAATGTGCAGCTGGCAATCTTACTGCATACATTTGCGTCCTTTTGATGAATAAATAAGATATCATACATCTCTGGAAATGTTTTAAAGTTATTGACTGTTTTTATTTATTTATTTTTTACATTAAATATATTTGATAGTGTGAATCTAACCAAAACAGTCCCAGAGCTGCTCTCGGTGCCTGTTATTAAGGCTACAGCTACATTTGCACATTTCGCATCTCACAAGAACACAGCACAGAGCTGGGAGAAGTTCAAATTCTTGCATTTGCTTTAAAAATAGCAGATCATTAACACACTTCAATTTCACAGGTTTACTTGAGGAAAAAAGAAACAGCTACTGGTTTTTGCCTTGTGGTTGCCTTCTATTTTTTTTTTTCTTCTCAGTCAATTGTTATGATCAAAATAAGGTGCTTGAACAGCGACGGAGGGAAAGAAAAACTAGCCAATCAAGAGCAGGGGGACGTAACTTGGGGGAGGGCAGCTTCCCTCAGGGAAACCGAGAGCAATCAGACACACATAGAGCTATCAGAACCTCAATCTGCAGATTAGGACAGACAGGCCTCAGGCTGCACAACTTTAGGATAAGACAGACCCTCTATGCCTTTCTTAAGTGTCCGCAAATCAACTGTAAATTGCCACTCAGAAAATGAGTTCTCTACACTGCCAGAGCAAGACTAGTTTTCGAACCTCGTAAACTCTTTCAATTATCTTTGGAGATAGGCCGCCAAGCTGTGTGTCACAGTTGCAGAGTTTTGTGTTGGCTGGCAGAAAACTTTTATGAGGGGCAGCAGGCGGGAATGTCATATCTAGATCATGGCTCATCTGATGAGAGCTGTAAGAGGCTCTCAGTTAGAGTTGAGTCTTAAGTGCTCTATCTTCTTTGATACTCTGTCATCATTCTTCAGCCAGATCTCTTCGCTTTCCTTCTGTTAAATGCTGCCACTTCATATCAAAAGCATGTCATTATATGATACATCTTCTTGCATCTTCAAAAGAGATGGTAAAAAATTGAAGTGCCATACCACAAAATGGACCATTATTTTGTGAAGAATATTGTTGGCAAGCCACAAGAGAATTTGAACATTGTCATACCACTTCACGTCCTATGCAGACTCTGAGCTCCTATTCTGTTTCCTGGAATTAAAACACAGCCTGCAAGAACAATGTCTACTTTCTTTAAAACCAGTCAGTTGGGGAAGAGACTTCTTCCTGAGGTCTACTGCAAATCTTTGGGTCACATGTGATCGCTGAGTTGAGGCTCCGCCCACAAGCAACAATGTCATATACGAACGCTTCAACTTAGAAGTGATCAATCAGGTCTAATGTAACAGGTGTAAAAGTACTGCTGATGGAGACAGTGATGTTATTTACTGCAATAGTATTTTTAAACATGTCATTTTAAATTCAAAAGTTTGTGCTTAATAAAATTTTCTATTAATATATTTTCAAGAAGTCTCTTATACACTCACCCAGACTGTATTTATTTGACCAAAGGTGCAGTAAAAACAGTAATATTGTGAAAAATTATTACTATTTGAAATAAGAATTTTAATTTATTTTAAAATTTTAATTTAAATGCAAAGCATCCGCCATCCCAGTCTTCAGTGTCACATGATCCCTCAGAAATCATTCTATGCTGATTTGGTGAAACATACTTATTATCCTTGTTGAAAACAGTTGTGCCAGTTTTTTTTTTTTTTTGGGAAAAACCTGCTACAAATGTTCAAAAGAACAGCATTTATTTAAAATACAAATCTTTTGTAATTATATAAAACACTTTACTGACACTTTTGATAAATTTAATGCATTCTTACTAAATAATCATATTCACCCAGACTTTTGAATGGTAGAGCATATTAATATCATTGATCATATATTTAAAAAATAATAAAAAATGCATTTTTATTACGTATCTTCTGTGATCGCCAAAATATTTATTATAGTCCTAATTTCTTTCTAGATTTCTGTCATTTAGAAAATGCAAATCTATTGGACTACAGCAAGCATTTTGCAACTTAATGTTCCAGATTTAAATGTAGAATATTTATTTATATATATTTATTGGTGTTATGTGCTCATAATTTGGTTGGATTTGCCCATATGTGACGCTGGACCACAAAACCAGTCATAAGGGTCAATTTTTCGAAATTGAGATTTATACATCATCTGAAAGCTGAATAAATAAGCTTTCCATTGTTGTATGGTTTGTTAGGATATGACAATATTTGGCTGAGATACAGCTATTTGAAAATCTGGAATCTGAGGGTGCAAAAAAAAAATCTAAATATTGAGAAAATAGTCTTTAAAGTTGTCCAAATGAGGTTCTTAGCCATGCATATTACTAATCAAAAATTAAGTTTTAATATATTTATAGGAAATTTACAAAATATCTTCATGGAACATGATCTTTACTTAACATCCTAATGATTTTTCGCATAAAAGAAAAATATCAAAAGAAATATATCAAAACTTAATTTTTGATAAGTAATATGCATTGCTGAGAACTTCATTTGGACAACTTTAAGGAGATTTTCTCAATATTTGGATTTTTTGCACCCTCAGATTCCAGATTTTCAAATAGTTGTATCTTGGCTAAATATTATCCTATCCTAATAAACCATACATCAATGGAAAGTTTATTTATTCAGCTTTCAGATGATGTATAAATCTCAATTTAAAAAAATGGACCCCTATGACTGGTTTTGTGGTCCTTTGCCACATATAGGGTGTTTTCTTACACTTTAGAGCCCATGTGTTTGTGTAATGAGTAGTACCATATTCAAATGCCAAAATTTTAATGATCCAGGGGGCGTTCTGCTGAATTCTGCAGCTTCATCCACAGGGACAACATCTCAAGGGCGCACGATATTTGGTAAACTGTGCTTGTAGCCAGGCGTTTGAATTCCGTACCGGAGGCTGGAACATTTCATGTAAATGAAGTTTGGAAAGAGATTGACCTGCATCCTTGATCACTGCGGCATCATTCATTCTGATTAGGGCACAGATCCACACGACTCATCTAGGCTGGTCTGATGGATTAGCTGGCCAGACTGAAGCCTCCTACAGGAATTCAAAAACCCTTAGAGTTTAATCACCCTCAGAGCTGGTGGATGACAATATTTAAGAATGGGCAGGCAGCAGCGGACTAGATGCATAACAAAGTGATGCTACTATTTCTTATTTTTTGTTGGATGAAATTCATAAGTGAGAAACAGAAGCCTCTCAGCTGTGATGCCATTTATGTCTCCTTCTAAATCTTACCTTCTATCTGCAGTGCGAATGACATTGTAGAGAAAAAGACCCTCTGCAAAGTCACTTTGATTGGATCGCTACAGAAAAAAAAAGCGAACGGCCCTTCATTAGCCCTCGGTGAGAATGAATATTGACTTTAATATACACTGTCAGTTTTTTTCAGTTCTTCTTAGTGCCTGTCATACTCAAGGGCTTTCTCACTGCTAATGCTGAGTAGCACCAATCACCACCCTATTGTCTGCGAATGGGCTCCTGTTGTCGAACGACTGCAGCTCTGTTTATCATCCCAGAGCGGTTATATCCTCCTAACCCACCATACAGGATTATCACGGACGTAGAATAGCCATAATCAGGTTAATCTGTGCATGGGGAGCCAGTCTTAAGGCGCGCGTGACTGTGCGGGGTGAAATACAGCTGCAGTAACATGTTCAGACACAAGCAACATAAGTTCTGCCACATTAGTTGTCCTCTGTATGGAGCGCTGCATCACATCAGTGTACTTGATGAGCCATCGTCACCACAATCAACATTCATATGGAACATTGTTGCCGTTAGATGTAGGACAAGGAACTCTTGCTGACATGGTAAATTAATTCCATATCAGTTTCAGTGGTATGAACAAAAAGTGCAGAGACAGGGTAGCACTTTATTTTACAGTATGTATACTTTCCTGGTACATACATGGTAAATATCTTGTACCTACAGGCAAATCGTCGCCTTGGAATTATAAGGTTCTATCTGCATTCTGAGTGGTTTTGAGATATTGAGCTTCAAAGTTTTTGCATTCCATATAGCAAAAATGATACGGGGAACAAGTCTCTTTCCTACATGAAAATGACAGAGACCCTAAATGTATTCTAAATGTACAATATCAAAATCCTCTCAGATTTTTAAATGGGGATTTTTGGAACAGGTCAAATGCAGATAGAACCTTCTAATTCTAAAAAGTCATTTTCCGCTTGGAATTATAAGGTTCTATCTTGCAAAACATTAACTGAAGCAAACATTTTCAAGAAATACAAATCGTTTTTTAATAATTTGTTTTAAAACATAAACGTATCATACTTCCTTACCTTTTGAAACTTAGAAGGGTTTGATTTAAGCAGATGATTTTACCATCACTGCCATCGTCAGAGCGCATTTCCCCAGTATACATTCAGCATCTGGCTCATATTCGCGATCTCAATATATTCTCAAAACTATCGTTTTCAGCATCTTCACAAACAACATTTTGATCACTATTCACCACATCCACCATCAAACGACAGTGACACTTATATTTGATATGTACAGTAATTGCTCTGCAGTAAAGCCATTCAAGCCAGTTCAATTTTTGTAGATGATATTATTTGTTTTATGCATGCGCTAATTATGAGTGAAAAATCACGTCATCATTATGTTTTAAACAGTGCCACATTGTGGAAAAAAGGTGAATTGCACTCATTGATTTTGCAGACACGTAATTATGTTGTTTAATGTTTAATCTTTCCTGCTGTTACGGAGCAGTCCGGCGACATAACAAAGAACGTTCCTGATTGGTCCTCTTGCGTGCATTCGAAGTGCTGATTGGCTGATTCGCAGATAGAACCTTATAGAACCAAGTTAGAGTTCGACTTTGCAGATAGAACCTTTTTGTTTTCTAAATAAAAAGTCCTAAAATGTACAAAACTTTAAAAAACCCATCACATAATGTAAATAAGTTGTCACTGAATAAGAATATGTGAATAACTCAATTTTGACAAAAATGTCAGATAGAACCTTATAATTCCAAGGCGACGAAATGAGTGGTAACACAAAGTACTTACCTGAAGAGTATGTACATGGTAACAAATAAGAAACACAGCTGTACTTAACAGTCATACATGCATGGTAATTAGTTTGTACATACAGACAAGTGTGGATAATAATGGTCACTTACAGGTGGTGCCCGTACATGGTAACTAATTAGATACTTAAATGTACTTACTAATGTATATACATGGTAAATATGTAGCACTTACGGACAAGTGGGTACAAACAGGCACGTCCTCACAGTATCCGTATATGGTAACTAATAAGACATATTACTGTACATACTAATGCTATGCACATGGTAAATGTGTAGCACCTACGGAAAAATGTGGTATTATGTGGTAACAATCAAGACACTTGTTGACACATATTGTACATGTTATACATGTGGTAAATATGTAGTACTTACAAACAAGTGTGTGTAATAACAGTCACTTACAGGTAGTGTCAGTATGTGGTAACTAATAAGACACATTACTATTCTTACTAATGTTATATATATGGTAAATATGTAGCACCTACGGAAAATGTGGTATTATGTGGTAACAAACAAGACACACTGTACTTGGTATATACAGCATGCTTGGTAAGTCCTAACCTTACCTAATAAAAAGAGGACTGTTTTTCAATTGCTTGTGTAGGACTGTTAATGCTAAATTGCTCTCCACAACAGTGCTTACAAAGTTTGAAGAACTGGTAATTCCTGTGTAATGTTAATGTAAAATGGTGCACTTTATTTTACAGTCCTATTTCCATATATTTACTATGCACGTATGGTATACAGAATAAGTTATGCGGTACTCAAGTTGGAGGGTATAAACATGGGCCAAGGTACTTATTGAGTAATTGATGGTAGGTGCCAATTGAAAAACAGTCCTCTTTTTAATAGGTAAGGTTAGGACTTACCAAGCATGCCGTATATACCAAGTAGTGTGTCTTGTTTGTTACCACATAATACCACATTTTTCCATAGGTGCTACATATTTACCATGTATATAACATTAGTAAGAATAGTGTCTTATTAGTTGCCATATACTGACACTACCTGTAAGTGACCGTTACACACACTTGTTTGTACATATTTACCACGTGTATACCATGTACAGTATGTGTCTTGTTTGTTACCACATAATACCACATTTTTCCGTAGGTGCTACACATTTACCACGTACATATTAGTATGTACAGTAATGTGACTTATTAGTTACCATATACGGATACTGTAAGGACGTGCCTGTTTGTACCCACTTGTCTGTGAGTACTACATATTTACCATGTATATACATTAGTAAGTACAGTAGTACACCAGGGAAGTACACATACTGTAAAATAAAGTGCTACCAAAAGCTTTTCTTTTTAACTTTCTGTTCTGATAGAATACTGAAAATTTGCCATGGTTTCCACAAAAAATATGAGGCAGCACAACTGATTTCAACACTGATGATAGTAAGAAATGTTTCTTGAGAAATCAGCATATTAGAATGATTTCTAAAGGATCACATGACACTGAAGATTGCAGTAACGACTGCTGACAATCCAGCTTTGCAATCACGGGAATAAATGACATTTAAAAAATTACTAAAATGTAATATTTCATATTTTAATATTTCAAAATATTACTTTAATTTTTTTTTTTTTACTTTATTAACAGTTTTTTTAATGCCATGTTTTTTTCCCCTCCCAAAAACATGTAAAAAGCCTTGCTGACCACAGACCTTTGAATGGCAAACATGGTACAAAATTGCACTCAAAAAGCAGTAACATGAAAAGAAAAGAAAAGAAAAGAAAAGAAAAGAAAAGAAAAGAAAAGAAAAGAAAAGAAAAGAAAAGAAAAATATCAATAACAGCAATAGTCATAAAAAATAAGATGACAGTAATTAAAAATACAATAAACATTCCCCGGCCCACAAGACTTTAATGAACATATACAAATAGCAAAAATCAGCCTTACGGTTGCATGCTATTTCTTTTATATTATTTTCTTGTCCCTATATTTTTTTTTTTTTTTTATATTAATTGTATATATTTATTTTTATATTTATTTTATCTTGCACTGTAATTGCTGTTTTGCTATTGATATCTAACTATATGCTGTGTACAGTCTTCTCAACTTGGAGTTGTGTCCATCAAATTTGTTTCTGGTCAGAGTAATCTGTGGTAGAGGTAACTAAAATTATTGGGTGACTCTAAATATCAGACAAAAACTTGTATTACCTAATGGAGTGAGAAATCTGATAAAATAAACTGAATTTCAACATGAATCAAGCAGACTTTTCCTATGTGTGACACACCAGTCTGAGAGATGAAACACAAAATAAGGCGATTAGATCAATGAATACAATTGCTCATAGGGTTGGAGTGACTGAGTTGGGTCAGCTTACAGTTTCTGCTTAAAACCCTCTGAAGATCCAGAGCTGTTACATAATAAACTTCAATGTATCCCTCATAGATCTTGTGGGCTAGTGAGAGGAGAGCATCAGCTAAGGCTGAGCACCTAAACATAAAAAGTAAACCTTGGAAGTGAATTCCACTGTACTCTGTGGATTTTCCTTGGGCAGAGTCCAAAATCACACTGAGGTTGCATCTTTCCTTTTATCAAATGGATCCAAAGCAAGCTGACAGAAGGAATTTTAGGGGCAGAGCGTTTGGTTAAACCGGCAGGCTGAAAGATTCACACTCTAAAGGTGTGGACAGGGAATTATAGTTTTTTAACCTGTGTAGTCACACCTGACACGGTGAGTTGAGTCATGATATTGGTCATTTTGTACGTCAGTAAATATATAGCGGCTCTGACCATCACAACACACGACTCTTGGCATTTTAATCTCTTTAGTGGCCAGGCTGATACGCAGCCCGAAAGCTCTCTGGAGAAACGTCTGCTGCAATCTCAGTGCCATCCTCCTCTGTACCTGTGGCTTCTCACATCTCACACCTAACCGGCTCTCACAAGCTGATCCCATCACCCTCACCTTGTGCAGGTGTGAATGGAAGCATTCGGATCATGTTCGGGCTCTGCTGGACTTGAGAAAAACAGATGGATTAATATTTATACAGTGGCCAGTCACTGTACGGTGTGATATTGTATCCCTTCTGCAATCCTCTTGCATTACACAAAGCCATGGCAGAATTTCACATTTTTTGAAGCTTGAGGTTATATTCAACAGCGGGAAGTTATTTAAATTTTGCCAGGTGGGTCTCAGAGTGAATCATTACTTCACTTTTTAAATAGATATGCATACTGACATTTTGTGCTCCATTTAGAGCAGTCTAAATATATTACCTATATGGGAGGCTGATATGAGATCTTAAATTATGTTGCTCTCACCAAGAAAGCTTCACTATACATGAGTTATAAAGACTAAAGGCTTGTCAGGGCACTTTATTACAATACTTTTTTAAAGCTACCTCACATTAAAAGAATATTATGGGTTCATTGCAAGTTAAGATCAGTTAACTGTATATGTGGAGTCATGCTGAATACCAAAAAAAAAGTGATATAGTTTTAATAATGGGATAGAATTTTACACAGAAAATGTTGCGTTTACTGATTGACTGATTTTACGTTTTCACTGATTACAGATTTTACGTTTACTGATCGACTCCTTTCACTTCCGTTGTAAGTGCCTCACTGTAACCCAGCTTTTTTTTTTTTTTTATGATAGAGAGCAATTAGTCATAATTTATGGTGAACCCAGAATATTCCAGAGTCTGAAATGGTCTAAATTGTAAAGATATTTTACTACAATAGGAAATGTGAGAAAAATTACTTTGAAGCCATGAATATTTAAACAACAGTTGCAAGATTTCCCCCCACCATTGTAGTGATTTTTTTCAAACCAGCTTTTAACAGTTTGTCAAACTCCAAAGCCTCACATTATTCAGTGCAATCTCTCTGTCACATGCATAGCAGCTACAGTGCAAGTGCATACAGTACATCACCTCTCATTAGCTGCTTCTCTCTGTGTCTGACTTGTTTACCTACTCCTCTCTGCCTCCTGGCAGTTGAGTCACATCCTGTGGTGTTCCAGGCTTGCCGTCGGGAGCCAGCAAACATGCAGATGATCTGTGCAGAGTATCCTGTCCCAATTGAGATTGACAGGCTGGGGCTGCAGTGGACCATGCCAGCCACTCTACCCCGGGAAGCATTCATGCAGGTACGTCTATCCCTGTGGCAGGCAGTGAGGGGGTTGGGGTGCCTAAGGCTGGATCTCTGCATCCTGGGGCGCACCACACAGTTAGCTCTAAGTGGGCTGAGGTAAGTATGGTTAAACACTGGGGTGAGGGAAAGGTTAGTTTTGCAGCCACATAAGGGAGAATGGGTTTAATATTGTTACATTATTCAAACGGGAGTTTTATAATTTTGCATTTTGTTTTGTTTTGAATTTTGCATTTTGTTTTGAAGTCTGTTACTCAGTGTTTCTTTGTGCTATGCGTCTTTGATATAATATTCCATTATTTGTCTGTTACAAGCTAAAAAACTGTGCATAAAGTATATAGTGTTTATGTCACAACCAACCCCACTACTAGAAGCTGTTACACTAACAGAAATCTTGCGCATTTTACATTTTTTTACATGAATTTACTGTGATAATTACTGTAAATTCATGTGTTTAAAATAACAACTTTATAACAGTGTTGTTATTGTTGACTAAAACTAAAACCATACCAAATTAAATTTGTTAATATAATTTAAAAATTGTTTAAAAAATGTTTACAACTTTGAAAAGTAAAATGACCAAATACTAAATATTAAAATATACCAACAATTGTTGTATAAAATAAAAATGGCTAAAATTTAAACTGAAATAATAACAAAAGCTAAATAAAAATAAAAACTAAATATAACATTTTTGTTCAAACATAACATTCTGTATATTTAGAAATACATAAAAATAGTCATTTTTGTGAGACTTATAGGAGTACTTTGGAAAATAGTGTTAGATTTATGTTTACGTGTAGATGAAAAGCTTGTGTGAATGTTAAAAATCTAATTATATAAAGGTATCAAATTTGCCAAGAGAACTTGTTACCAGTTCTGTCATATAACATTCATTAACGAGATCAAGTCATATGTTTTTTTTTTTGTTTTTTTTTGTCCTGCATATATTTGATATATTATTATATACTTTTTACTGCCACTTCAGGAGGGTGTTGATCATACATTGCATTTCTAATTAATTAAACTCTCTAAACTCTCCAGACTGCCAGATTGGCAATCAGTCGCAACTACTGGAAAACAAGTAGGAGCAAAAATGCAGTTTATTAAGTTTAAGTTAATCATGTAATACACCATTGTTGTGGTGTTTCTATTTAAGGCCGTCTATTGAAGGCAAACCGCTTGCAAAGGTGGTCTGTCATCAGTTTTAGGACAGAGAGGGGTGTGGGGAGTGTCAGCGCTAACTATAGCAGAGAAGCGTCAAATTGAACTGTCAATATGCCACCCAGAAAGCATCATGGGAGCTAAAGAGGAGAAACGTTATGGTCTACATCTGTTTGTGCGGGTAAAAGGAGTGTGTGTTTACAGCAGCTTTGAGGTGAAATCAAAGTCTGTAGTGTTGTTTACACACACACATGAACACACACAAAAATCTCTACAAAAAAAAATCAAATGTCTTTGGTGTCTGTCTTGAACACCATCACTGGTTGACTGAGAGCAGAGAGATTTTTTGACCCGGTCCAAACATCAAGAAGCCTGTTTATACTGATTTGAGTCACTGCCATTAAATTATACATATTGTATTTGCATGGTTCTGTGCTGAAATCTCAGCCTGTGACATCTGAAGGATTTTTGAGCTCTGTGAATAGGAAATGACTGACAGGCACCACTGACTGCATACCATCAGCATATGCTTATTCTGACTGATATAGAGCAGTGTTTGCATTAGCTGAGTTGTATCTATCACACATTGCCATCATAACTTTGATATTTTTGGAATGCTGTCTTGGAGATTCGCCACAATTTTGTAGAGATTTCTGGGTTAAAGCGAAAGCTGACAACTACTTGAATAAAGGAACACACATTTGAAGTGTTTCGTTTTGTGGACTGATGAATTAAAACACAAAAATTTTCAGTGGCAACTGTTATTGTTTTGAAATTAATTACCTTTACAAGAACTCTGAAGATAAATAGCTCATTTGAGTAGCAGTATTCATCTTAAATTAAGAACCAAGTGCTGGCATCATCTTAACGTCTTTAAAATCCAAATATTTGCTATCACTTCAAAGGCTGACTTCTCTTTGCATCTATCCAAAAAATCAGACTTGATATTCACATGTTCCCCTTAAGCACTACAGCAGCGTATGGTTGCTAAAAGATGAGTGACACGTTGATGCTGGAGCTTGATCACAAAGAAAGGACCTTCAAGGTTAGAAGAGAAAACAGAAGCGAAACATGCTGCACAACAGTGAAGATGTGTGGCCTTAAACAGCTAGTATGAAAGAAGAATTCACAATAATCGCTCCGTTCCCGTGAGGCAGATGAGTTTCTTGTTCAAGGACAAGAGGTTGAAATACTTGCAGAGCAATAAAGAGGAACTCTGAGGGGGAAAAAAATACACAAATTATACATTTTGCCCACTGGTTTGAACTCCCGCAGCGATGTTTTGAGCGTCAAGTTACTTTGTCAAATGATAGCAAAAAACCATGTGTCTTATTTAACATTTAATTCTGTTTCTTTTTTCTTTTTTCTCACTAAATTAAGATTACCATTAATATTACACAGTCCAATCTAATGTTCCAATGGCATTATTGTAGGTGTGGAATATTGCTTTTATTATTTACCAGGTATGAGTAACTTGCATTTTAGACAAAATGCCAGTTCATTTGTTCTACTAGTGATGAATCAGGGTCAGTATCACTGTAGGGTGCCTTTTGGTGTCCTGTATATAAATAACTCATTTGCCATAATAATTTAAAATAAAAATGACTATGAAAGGATGTGTTATATTAGGCTAAGTTTTTATATTCATAACAAAAGCATTACTTGGTTCTTTAGACACATTTTCTAGATTTTTTTAGTTTTGTTTAAGAGGATGCGTGTTATTTTGCTATGTCCTGTGCACTGCTCATTAAATTTGAATGACAGACTATTGTAAAATCATAAAATTTAAACATTTTGTTCTCCTATTAATATTTTATTAAATAAGAGATTACTCAATTTTGTCACGGTGCACACGCGAGGGAGGACACAGGAACACGCTGACAAGGACGTAACTCAAATAATAGTCTTTAATACCGGCAAGGCAAGGCAAGGCAAGGCAAGGCAAGGCAAGGCAAGGCAAGGCAAGGCAAGGCAAGGCAAGGCAAGGCAAGGCAAGGCAGACACACACAGGAACACCGGGGAGTAACGAGTAGACCAGACAACCGAAACTGAACGGGCATGAACTAATATACACAAGATAATGAGACACACAGCTGGACAACACTTAACTAATAATCACATTAAACAGGGACAGGAAACAAACCAAATATGGACACAAGAGGCAGGAACACATGACACACACGACAGAACCCTGACAAATTTGAGTGTATTGATCATTTTTATTATTCTGTTAAATAAGAAATTACTCAATTTGAGTGTACTGATCATTTGGTAATAAAAACAATATTTTTATTTAATAAAAAAGAAGAGTTTGTCCATGTCCCTTGAATGGTTGCCCACCCTGTCATATTGGGGAAGCCGCCCCTTTTAGAAAAGGCCATCCCCTTTAGTGACATCAGGACAACAGATTTTTTTTCTCTTCAGTGGCAGAAATTTCAACAGCTTAGGTGAATAATTTGGTGACTTTTCAATTGACAAATTTTCTTTGTCTGCATGAGTTTTCTTACTTGCTTTGCCAAAGCTTAACATGCCCATCCTGTCGGTATAAAATATGCCAGAATATCAATGTGATTGAGGATGTAATTATATTATTTATTATTATTATATTTTTTTTTAGAAGTTGAATAAATGTTTCATTGTCATATTTTGTCATGATTTGTGTGTTCTGTATTGTGTGTCCACCCCGTCATGTGCTGGTCCACCCTGTCATCTTGATATTTTACAATAATATTTTAAATAATTCAATCATATCTACATAATCCAGTGTGTTCAATAGCTAGGTGTGGGGGCAATAACATGCAAACAAAAAACAGCATCCAAATATCAGTTTTCTCCAAATAAGAAAAAATACATGTGTGAATTGTATGAGTTTCTTTAAAAACACATGGTTTACACAAAATCTTTTATGCATTTATAATTTGAAAGCAAACAAATAACCCTGTTTAGGTAAGGGACATCATACCTTTCAGAAAATATAATTTGCAACTTAATTTTGCAATGTAACCATATTTAACAGTTACATATATCCATGACAGGGTGGACATATCTTATGGTTTATGCTTTGAATAATGGCCCATAATTATCTAAAAAAAAAAAAAAAGTGTGTGAGATCTCAGCTAATATGTTTCTATAGTGTCTACTATTTATGATATGACAAAGCGAATGGGAAATTAAAACCAAAATTTTTGAGTATTGTGAGGGTTGAAAGGCACTCTGTGGTGAAATTGACCCATCAAACAGTTGAGTGAATGATTCATTGACTGGAATTAAAAAAAAATAAAAAATTTAAAAGTTGATGAATTCAGAAACCGCATGCTAACATACTACTCATACAATTTCTGCTTGTAACATTCAGTCCACTGGAGGCAAGCGTTGTGAAGAACCCATGTGCAGTTTATTCACAAACGTGATCCAAAATCCAAACAGAGACTTGACTTGAACAGACTTGACTTGAACAGACCTGACATGAACAAACTAGACTCACCAACAGCAGGTTACAACATCAATACACAACAGGGAACAATGGCAACAAGATGGCTACTTATAGCAAACAATACAGGTCACGTGACAAGAACCAACCAATGAGAGACAGGACACATAACTAAGACTACCAATCAGAACATGACACAATGAACAAGAGAACCAATGGCATGAATACATGAGGTCAAGGGAAGCATGACACAAACAGGGACCATGACTAAACTCCAAAATAAAAGACATGAAAACATGAACATGACACAGAACCCCAAAACCCCATGTTACACTGCTATAGAAAGAGGGTAAAAGTAGTAACAGAAGTATGCAGTTCAAAATTCAGCAAATCTCTTGTTTCCTTTCTAAAAGAATCAATATTCTGAACAAATTCCCAAATCATAGTTTGCTGATAGTCTGTTTCTGGTAGATTTCTGAAGTGTGGATCCATGTACACTCTAATGCAGTGATACTCAAATCTGGCTCGCGAGATCCACTTTCCTGCAGAGTTTAGCTCCAACCCTGATCAAAACTCACCTACCTGTGATTTTCTAATGATCCTGAAGACACTGATTAGCATGCTCAGGTGTGTTTGATTAGGGTTAGAGCTAAAATCTGCAGGAAAGTGGATCTCGCGAGCCAGATTTGAGTATCCCTGCTCTAATGGCTAAAACTGCCCACAACCCATTGTGCTTCAGAGGAAGATTCAGCTTCAGAACGGCAAACACAAATGAAAGAACATGGCAGATGTTTGTGAGAAGTACAGATGCCCTTAAAGGTGTTTGAATTAATTATAATCAATATCTAACCTGATGAAAACTATTTATTTAATGTTACCTGTGTTATTTTTCATCTGCAACAACATTGTGAACTTTTACACAACAATACAAATAGCAATAGCAAATGAGTTTGGCCATTAACAATTAAAGATTATGCAAAAAAAAAAACAAAAAAAAAGGAGAAGGAAACAGAAACAGATTCTCAGCATGTGCTACTTCTTTTCTTTACAAAAGGATAGTAAGAATTGTTGAGTAGCATATATTAAAAGGGGTGGTTGACTGTTTTTTTTTTTTTTCTAGGCTTGAATGTGTTTATGGGGTGCAGTCTAACATGCTTCGATTTTAAAAATACGCATTAATATTCCACACCTCTCTGTCCCTTCTCCTATAAACCCCCTGATCATTTCCTGCTTTTATGAAGCCACTCCCTCAGAAATACGCAATGGGCTCAGACTGGTTAGCTGATCCAGTGTGTTGTGATTGGCTAAACCACCTCTAGTGGGCGTCTAAACGTCATGCCCCTCACCTCAGCGACATGTGCTGCTCCGGTAGTATTGTAAACAATGGCGTCATCTATATTGCTTATCAATTTGAGCCCGACCCAGAGAATATTAGTGAAGAGGATTGCTCTGAACCTGTGCAAGCATGGCTCTTAATGGTATGTTTTTTTGTTTGTTGTTGTCTCATACTTTTAGATACGCTGTTACTTGTAAATGCTACTGCTTCTGTTAGCTTTTAATATAGGATTTTATCCTGATTAAAGCTTTAATACAGTACAGCAACCACACACACATCCATGTATAACGCTTCTCATAGCTATGTGAAAATAAGTGTACAATTGTCATTGTTGGAGCTGAGCTGATGATTTGAATGAGAAAGAGAGAGGGGTGGGGGGGTGCAGAGCTTGTGCAGAGCAGGGGAACGCAAGGAACAGGATTGAGAACCGCTGCTTTAGAACATTGATTTTGAAACTTGTGAATCCATTAGAATCATTAGAAGACAGAATTGCAATTCATATATGAATTGATTTTTACATGCACCCCTAGTGTTCTCTTCGTCTTCTCTAAAGCAGCACAACATGGCCTCGCCCCCGTTGCTGCATGTTCCCGGGGGCGAGGTTTATCTGGGTTTGTGACGTCACGAACCCAGGAAGTAGATCGTTGTAGTCCCTACGAGCCGTTTTTGTAGGCATAAAACTGCCATAATTTTTAAAGACTATATCTCCATTTGCACTGATCTTTCAGTGTCATAACTTTGGAGATACTGTTTATGCTCAAACAGCAACATCACACACTAACTAACATTAAAAAAGTGAAATTGCAATCAACCACCCCTTTAACTGAAATTAAATGTGTATATGGGGATGTTAATTGTGACAAGATTATTGACAGGGTGGATTCTGGTGACATAATTCACATAACTATGCAACAAAATGTGCAATTTTATGACGTGGTAGTATGTCCCAAAGTTACTCTTCTGCTACACACTTAAACGTTTGTATGAGTGGTAAAAAGAGTCATTGAATATCCCCACCACTAATACACAGACTGACACAGATATGCAGAGTGATACAAATATTCCAGTGCTGTTGGACTATGTATCAGCGCTCTTCTACACGGCCATCAAAGTGGACAACTGTAAGTTTAATTGAAGCATTGCGGGTATCACTCGCTTAATTTACTGCCATCTCCTGATAAACTCCTTAACACGTTGAATTAAAAAGAAAAGACAGGTGCGACAGTGGGAACGCGCCTTCACGCTTCAAATCCACGAATACGATTTACTCTGTTCTTGTTTTTGGTGATGAAACAGCACCTGCAGGCTGATATTGACATGTTTCTTGAACTGTATTAGATTAAAGCAACATTTGGACGTCCAGCTCTGTCTCTCGACGTACAAGCTGGGCTTCAGGAAAACATTCCGATAGGAGCTTCAACAGGGGCATGAATCAGAATTATCTTTGAGCTTTGATATCAGCAGGCTTGGGTTCTGCATCAGAGGCCTTTCCATCTTTCACCATCAGCCATCGCTTTGATTTGCACAACAGAGAGTACTGTAGATTCCCCACCTATAGCACAGTGCCCGTGTGAAGTCTTTTGACACATTCATATACAGTACGTAAACTTTTATGGCACACCATTTCATCATATGAATAATGAGACCGCTTCAATACATGCTTTATTATTGACTGTGCAGAACAATAGATTTCTAGAAAGAATGCAACTCAAGTGAATTGTGTAATGTCAAACTTTTCAAAGAGTATTTGAGGATAGTGATTATTATTGAATGTGACTGAGAAAGACGTAGAACATACACGCAAAATATTTAGAACTAGATGAGAGATTTCTGTATTTGAATTGCATATAAAATTTACAGCCCTTCAAATTACAATTATACAATATAAATATAAACATTACCTGCTTAAAATATGCATATGCCTATGGGTGGCATAGTTTATTAACTATTTGCATCAATTTGTTTTATTTTCAAAATGCATTTATTCAAATTGTAAAGAATCAGCATAAATCTGTTTATTGTGAAACAACTGAACTTATTCAGTTAAAAATTAAAAAGTATGAAAATATGGCTAGCTGCAGTATTTAATTAGTTCAAATGTATGATATTGAAACGAATTTGATCCATTGATGATAAATATATAAAACTGGTTATTAAGACACATTCAGTTAATTAGTACTATTACAGAAATCTTATCTGTTTCATTTATGGATGTATGAGACATATACATCACATATATGCAAACATGGATGGAATTGAGCAAATCTATGCAATTCAAATACATAAATCTTAAATTTAGATTTCAAATTTTTAGCATCGAGTGTAGCATTGATTTCTAGATTAACTAATGAACTTCAGTCGTTCAGGTGCTCATTAGCATAACATTATTCTGCTTAGTGACCGAGAAGGGGCAAGGTAAATGATTGAACATCTGTTTTATACAGAAACTAAACAGACATTAACCGCTATCAAGGTTATCTGCAATATAACCAAATTAGTGAAAAGTGCCATACGGTCCTTTATCATGTGCACAGGTCACACTTCATCTTCTTTGTTGCCTATTTAAACGCAGCAATAGTAGCAGAGAGGCCAAATATGTCCAAATATTGGGTGTTTACCTCATTGTTTCCTTTCGCCTGTCATTGACATGCCCGATCCCTATAGACTCTAGTATTATGCCCTAGTAATGATGCTCATTATAAAGCCATGCTTAAGACCCGCTTCATCAGATAAAGAGAAAGGTTAGTCTGATCTTTCTACTATTTTTTCGTCCTCGAAAAATGTGTCATCAGTCCAGCCTTTATGTGCAGCCAGGTACCCCTCCCTCCTTCAGACGACTAAAGTTTTCCTCCATTATCATGGAGAAATGAATGTTTTGATATGTAAATGATTTAATTAATTAGACTTATCCTTTTGGTGCTTTCGAAAAAGAAAGTTGAGAGGTTGAATGGGCTCTATTATGCCTTTCTCTCCTGCAATCTCATTCAAAAGACCCTGTATTGCTGAAATTAGTTTGCTGCTGTAAGTTACACTTGAAATTTTCAACTGTTACCTTTCATCCTTTGAAGTAAAATATGTGATGGCATTCAATCTTTTCGTCGCCTCTGTGAGCGAATATATTCTATTGTTTTGCAAAGCATGCGACTCTAAATGCTTGGTGGCTTGTGACAGTTTGACTCGCAACGTAAACAGAGACTGAAGCTCTGCAACAAATATTCGCTAATCTGTGCTCCACATCAGATCACGCCAGCGACTTTCTGAGAAAACGTGGTCTCGTCTTTCTATTTAGTGCGTGGCTTCAGTCCATTGTTTTCCTATAAATTATGATCTAACCACAGTTGGCTGGGGTTTACATGAGAACAATACAGTTAAGCATGAGCTAAGAGTCCATGCGTGCACTTGCTGGACTGCTGTATATTATGGGCTGTACTGTATGTTGCTTGAATCATTTTTCTTCTGTGTGGCTGCATTGACTGAAAAGGCCATGTTAGAAAAGAGGGAATATTTCATTAAATGAATTTTAGATGTATGGATTCCAGGGTAAGTCTGATGGGGTTCACAATTAATGGACTGACAGAATGTCTACAAAATATTTGAGAGACTTTTGAGCAGATATGTTAAGGTCAGAGTGAATCGTTTTTGGCCACCCCATTTTACTTTCGTAATGTGACATGTTTCTTTGAAACAGGATGTTCAATAAGAAAAATGTAGCACAGGATTTTATTTAATTCATTTGAAAAGGATGGTAAAATTCATGATGAATAGTGAAAGTTACTCTACTGTACAGACGTTTGAGGTTGATAAGTGATTTTTTATGGTTATAAAATTATATTCTTATGCTCACCAATGCTGCATTAATTTAAAAAATATTAAAGCAGTAATGTTGTAAAATACACTAGTTAATATTTGAAATGGATCAAAAGCTCATCAAAGTTGTCCTAAAACCTAAAGCCAAAATGCGTTCTTTGTCTTAGGACAACTTCGATGAACTTTTTTGATCCACTTCAAATGTAACTATACTGTTTTATTACAATGTAAAATATCAGTTTTCTATTTTACATATATTTATTTTTATATAAATTGTTTAATATATTTTAAAATGTAATTTATTCCTGTGTTGACAAAACTGAAATTTTATCTGCTATTACACGTATAATCAACTTGGTTGACTCATTGGAACCTAATTTACATTAAACCGACCTAAAATCAGGTCACACTTTATATTAGGTGGCCTTAACTACTATGTACTTACATCAAAAAAATAAGTACAATGTACTTATTGTGGTCATATTGTATTGAAAAACACTTTTGCTGCTATTGAGGTGGGATATGTGTAAGGTTAGTGACAGGTTTGGTGGTATGGGTAGGTTTAAGGGTGGGTTAAGGTGTAAGGGATGGGTCAACAGTGTAATTATAAATGTAATTACAGACATTAATTACAGATGTAATTACATATATGTATTTTTAAAAATATAAGTACAATGTAAAAACATGTTTGTACACAATAAGTGCATTTTATCAAACGATTAATTTAAATGTAAGTACATAGTAGTTAAGGCCACCTAATTGTTACGGGGCTGACGAAACGTGAGACGTGCGGATCCATATGCAAAGCTTTATTACAAAACATGGTCATATACAGGCAGGGTCGGTAGACAGCAA